>RJWM01006146.1:0-86703 GCA_004363535.1 Dasyprocta punctata | reverse complement strand
TAACAATGCCGTAAGCCAGTCAGTCATTCATTTATACCACTCTTAAGCAGTAAAGTATTGAAAAGAAAGCACCAGTAGCTGTGGTCTAAAGTGGCACTGCAGCTTTTATCTGTAGACTTCATCCTCTTACCTCCACTCTTTTGGAAGTTGATAATCTCATCCCGTGGCTCTTGGATCAAGGACTTGCACTTGAATAAAGCTGCCAGATGATTAAATAGATAGCTACTGTGGAGCCATGTAAGAGGCGAAAGTGAGTCTCCACAGACGCAGTTCATCTGGCTTGTGATTCCTAATAACAACATCAGTGAGGGACATAGGTCATTGCCTGCTCTAGCTGGTTGCACATAGTAGGCACTCAGTAAATGTTAGCTGTCTAGTTCACTTTGCCATTTTTTTCCCTGTCAATTTTCAGTCTTATCACTTTTTTTCGTGTCTCTAACAACACTCATTGAAAAAGGATAACTAACAAGCATTCTAGCTAATTTTGTACATGCTCTCATTATGTAATCACCATGGCACCCAACCTTTTAACTGAAAGCAAACACATTTATTGGAAGAAAAATTTATGCTTTGCTCTCTCAGTAAAGGTGTGGTGTTATGGAAGCAGTGCCTCTTCGTCCAATTTTGTCTTTCATTAGTAGGCATGGGAATATTAAGTAGGGTCCATGGGAATATTAAGCATAGTTGTATCTACTTTGAGGGAATCAGCAGGTTTTGCTGAATGCTAAATAAGATCATCTTTCGGTTTTAAGAGATTCTGATATATGGCTATGTCTACAGGTTGAATATTAAGGGATGTCAAGGTTAAAAAATGTTAATATATTCACATGTGACATTTTTTTGCAATTTCCTTCTAATGACCAGTGCTATAGTGGTAAAGCAAGGAGGCTAGGATCTTGCTATGAACTGTAAGATGGATGCAGTTCAAATGTGTTTTTTATATGCATCATTTTCACTTATTAGTAGTGCTGTGTATCAAAAAAATGTGGAACCTATCACTTACTGCAAATAAATGAATACGTTTAGTAACACAGTTTATAATGGACCATAGTCCTGCATAGTTACCCAAGTTATGTCCTTGATCAAGATTCAGTAATGACAGCCAGAAAAGGCATGGCAGCAGCTGGTAATCTGCCCACAGTGTATGATTCTGAACAGGTTATGCATGTATATTTTAGTCTTTCTCCCAGCGTGGTTCAAAGCAACTTTCGTTGTAAGTGCTTTGAAAGCCACAGGGAGCACATTCAGTGGGTTTGCTTGAGCCCTGAGAAGACGTGGTTCTGTGATCACACATTTCCCGAGTCCACCAGTTACTTTGACTTTGTTGTACTTGGTCCCCTCTTTTATTGCACGTAAAGTATCCTCAGCGTATGACGGCACAGTGTTTGCCCCATGACACTTGGAATTTTTAAAAATAGAAAATTAACAATTGACTTTAGTCAGCTTCCTAAATAATTTAGCAAAAATTCCTACTCTTTTAAAGCAAGCATAGTATCCATCTATTATACAAAGTACTAAAGTGTTTTTTTACCATGAAAGAATAACCACTGAGTACTAAAATTTCACAAGAATTTCTTAAAACACCTGTAGTTGTAAATGTGAGAAAACATGAGAATTGTGATCACATAAACAATCTAATATGCAATTTCCAGCACAGTAGAAAACATCCTTTGAACATTTGCATGCTGAACCTTTGACTTGAGGTAGAGAAATGCTGGCACTAAATAGAATTGTGTTAAAACTGTGACTTAGAAAATGAGAGTAAATTTACATGAGTTTTTTTTTAATATGTTGCTTTCTTTCTGACTTTAATTTTAGAGTTGTTCTCAAATATTTATTGATCCCACTTTATTAAAATAGAGCAACTGTGTATATAATTTTGTGCATGTTATTCGAATATTTGTACACCTGAGAAATCCTATTATTTAAAGTAACATTCTTTTACAGATTTATTAAAGAATTGCTCTGGGGAATCATGGAATTTTGACCTGGTTGTCATTTAGAAGGTATGACAGAGCAAGGCGTGGTAGCCCATGTCTGGAATTCCAGCACTCTGAGAGGCTGGGGTAGAAAGATTGCAAGTTTAAGTCCAACCCAGGCAATTTAGGCACTCAGCAAGACCCTGTCTCAAAATTAAAAATTACAAAAGGGCTCAGGATCTAGAAAAAAGTAACAGCCTACACCAGACGAATTCCATGGCATACCTGGAAATTTCCTCAGGAGCTTGGTAAAAAGAATAAAAACCAAATTCACTCAAAAATTTATGTATACAGTTGAAAATGTAATCAAGTAGTCATTCACATCCCCTGCAAAGTAGGCAAGCAAGCATAGTACTAACAAATTGCATTTAAAACTTAATTTTAGGTGTTTGGATTGTTGTGTTTCTTAGACTTTCTGTTGGTTGAAAACCTAGTACCCCTTGGTTTCCATGAAGCACTTTAAGGTGTATGTTTCAGGTCAGCTTAAGTTTGACTTTATTAAATAAGAAAAAAACAAAGCAAAATAAGAATAGCTTCAATGGAGCAGAAGTTCATTTCTCCTTCATGTAAAAGCAATTCATACATTAACTGTCCAGGCTTACATAGCAACTCTAGGGTGTGACCATGTCTCATAACTTCCGCTTTGTCCTGCTCAGTTTGAGGCCCCCACATTGAAAGATCAGGATGGCCATAAAGCTGCACTATGCAAGGCTACACTGGCCACGCCATCTTAAGGAGAATTTCCCGTGGTTTCCTCTGCTGAGATGGCATTTGCAGACTTGATGCATGCCAGAAGCCAGCCAAGACTGGGAACCCTTTAGCTGGTCCTGTATTCTAGAACTCAGTTATTAAGAAAGAAAGCAAAATGATGATCAGAAGACAGCATGAAAAGTGAATGTCTGAAACAGGATCCTGCCTTGGAAATTGAAGAGTGCTGTTGCATAGTAACTGTGTGACTGGTCTCTTCTAAGCACCTTTGGGAGACTGGTTGTGCATGAAGAACAGGCTGTGTCATCCATCCCCAGCTTATTGGTGTACAAATTAAGGGCAGGTGGTCAGATGTCAAAAAGATAAGAAAAGAATTGACTGAATATTTGAAATTTAAACCTTTAGTCGTAGATTGGTTGAAGACATCAAGAAATAGCAACATGAGCTTTGCTATCTGGCTTCAGGGATCCTCTTTAGGTACAGAGTGAATCTAAAATATGGTGGCTGAAATGCTAGAGGGGTTGCACACTGCAGCTCCCAATCAATAACACACATTTAGTGTGTGTATGTGCTTTGCCTATCTAACACAACTCTTTTACTGTGTGTCACAGTGACATTGTGCCTGTTCCCAGATCAGTGTGTTTGAATTGGGAAGGACAGCTACTGGATTTAAAAATGGAAGGACAACTTATTAGAAAAAGAGAGCGCTAGAGCGAATTTGCTTAATCATTCTTTCAGCTTCAGGTGAAAAATGGCCTGTATTCACATTGCGAAAGCACACACTGTACTAAAGGAATCTGCGCATTACTACATAGCACAGTGGAATCCATCAATACTCTGGCGTTTTGTTTCCTCTGCTCTGCAGTTTACAGCACATGACTAATATATTGTGGCTGAGTAAGAATTTGATAAGTATACTTATTTACCCACAATTTAGAATTATATTTGCTGATGGTAGCATTGCTGAGAATTACAGAATTTGAGAGATTGATCTTTATTTCAGTTTGAGATAGATGCAACCCAACAATATGAATATGTGTGATACATGTTTATGTCTTTCCTTTTTTTTCTTTTTTTTGGTTTACTTAATTAGACAAATATAATATAAGCTACTTGGCCAGCGCCCACACATTTTTCAAGAATAAAGAAATGTCCCCTCAACTTACTGGTGATCAGCAGGAAGTGCTATGTGTCTCCATGTATGTGCATGTGCGATCTCCTACAAAGGAGATTCTTAAACTTGTATCACAAGGAACTTTTTTCCAGTGGAATATATAGATATGGTTTCGTGGTGAAGGTTTTGGGAGGATTCAAGGTAGGTGTAGTCCATGTATGGATGATAGTCAAAGTTTATCACTGCTAAAAAGGAAGAAAGTAAAATGAAGAAAGATATATACTGATGTTTGTATGGGAGAAAGGAAGAGCCTAAGTAGAACCGAAGAAGTGAACTGCAGCATAGAAGAGGAACCAGTTAGGAATTAATTACAAAATACAAAGGAACGTTTTGGGGAAGAGGGAGAAGTGATAGAAAGGTTAAGTAAAGCAGTAGCTGAGGGGTTAGAAAACCAGAAGGTAACCTTTCATCCTAGCTGAAGAGAATTGGAATGCTGATGCCAAAAACCAGGCTCATACAAATGAGTATATAATGTAAAGGAGTAAGGATCTTGGAGTCACAGGGCTCTCCATGGGGACTTCATGTCAAGGGGAGAAGGAAGAAATCAGAGTCCAGGATACACCTGTGCAGTCAGATGGGGCTGTAATAGCTTCATGCGGCCGCTAAGTTTGTGGAACCCAGATGGATCTTGAGACCGCAATACAAAGTGAAATAAATCACAGAGGCCCACATGGAAACAAGGTAGACAGCAAAATAAAAGAGAGACAGCAAGAAGCAGGAGAGTAGACTTTGAGATGGGAGGTACAGGGAACTAAAGGCGATGAAGATGTGCTACCTGGAGGTACCAGATCCCCTCAGTGAAGGCAATGACTGTGTATCACAGACATATACTACTAAAAACTTAAAAAGAGAAATGTGGCGAGCCTAAATAAAGATGCGCTGTGAAGGTAAAGTCTACCCGGGATTGCAAAGTGTTAGTGTGAAGAAGTGTAGATTATCTCTTTGAAATTTGTATATGGATTATAGGTCGAAATGATGATTTCGATACGTCCGATGAAACATAATGTATTCTTAACATTAGCATTATCTTTTTACCGCTCGGTGCGGTTGTTAGCGTGGCTGGGTTTATGACTCATAGCCTACCCGGCAATCAGTGCTGTTCTACGCTTGGACTCCAATTTGCAACTTCAGCTTTTGACTGTAACATATGAGGGGCAATCAGAAGCTATTCCAAAGGCTGTAATTTTTCCTACATTAACTTAGAAATGTGATTTGTTATAGTAGAGAGAACAGGAACTCCTGGATCCAGCTCGGCTACTAACTAGCCGTCCGGCCCCAGGCAAGTTCCTTAACTTCTGTGAGCCTTGATTTCCTCAGCCGTAAAATGAGAATCATAATACTCACCACACCGGGTAAGTGTGAGGATTCAATGAGAATATAAAGGGCTCTGCAGAGGGTCTGCCTCATAATTTGCACATAATTTGAATGTTCGTTATCTTCTTTCTTTGCTTGTGTGACCTGTAACTGTTAAGGAGAAAGAATTGCTCTGATCCACCATAAACCTAGAAAGCAGGGGAGTTTGAGCAGAATAGGAAGTTGACTTGAGGTAGCTGATACTTTGAAGAAGAAAATCAAAGAGAATCCTCCCAAGATTAAAAATCTACTGAAAGCCGGGCGTGGTGGCGCACGCCTTTAATCCCAGCACTAAGGAGGCTGAAGTAGGCGGAGCGTTGTGAGTTGGAGGCCAGCTTGGGCTACAACGCGAGCGCAAGGCTGGCCTGAGCTACATAGTGTGACCCTGCCTCAAAAAAACCAGGGCCAGGAGTTTGGCTCAGTGCCTTAAGCGCCTGCCCTGGCAGGCGTGAGGTTGTGAGTTTAATCCCCGGTGCCGCAAAAAAAAAAAAAAAAAAAAAAAAAAAAAAAAAAAAAAAAAAAAAAAAAAATCTACTGAAAATTAACTTTGACTTCTTTGAAAGAACAAGAAAGTTTTTCAAGTATAGAAGTATGTGTGTATGTATGTATTTATATATACATGTGTGTTCATGTGTGTATACATGTATTCCTACAGAGCATATTCCTCATTTCTCAGAGAGCCTCGTAATGCAGTACATATGAAACCATTTTGTAAACTATAATGCGTGGATTCAAATATTAATACTGGTGCCATTGCTGTTGAATAGGATTTTACCCACTAGCAGTGACAAATGCAGAAAAACAAAAAGTAACCCCCAACGGGTGAAAGTTGAAGATTGAAATAATGATGAAAGAAGACCAAGTAGACATATAGAGGACACTATGGTTTAAATGTGGCTTTCCTCTGTAACTCCTAGAGACTCATGTTGGAATTTAATCTCCATAATGAGGTATTAAGAAATGGGACCAAGTGAGCCCTTCAGAGAATAGACAGTAATCAGGGTCTGCTAACTTAGTGCTCCACGGAGTCCATAACTTGCCAACAGGAGCATTATATAGTGAAAAAATCAAAGGGATGCTTCATACTTCACTCCCCCCACATACAAACCTGTGACCATGGGCAAATGACTTATGTACATTGTGCCCCAGTTTCCTAACCTCATGTGGGCATAAAATGACACCTGTTCCATTGAGATGGGTGTGAAGATAAACAGGAAAAAGCACATGAATCTCTCAGAACAGTGTCACACACACTCACTCCTGTGCACAGAAGGAGCACTGGGTATTTTTGCTATTGCTTTTGTTGTTACTGATAATGCATAATACAAATACAGAACACATAGACACTAGTGTGCTTTAAACATGGCTTTCCTCCCCAATCTCCCAGAAACGCAAGAGGAGATTTAATCTCCGTAATGAGTTACTAGGAGTTCAGACCAAGGAGCGTCAGCCTACTTTCTGCTTAGAGAAAAAAGAGGTGCAGCTCCCTGTCAGCGCATATCTGATTTTCAACCTTTGAGAATTACTATAATTTGTAAATGGAAAACCACTACTAAAAACGGAATGCTGTAAATAGAGTGGTGTGTTTTGCCTCCTAAGACTATGGGTGTATTAGAACAATGCAAGAGTAATAACAAAAGCCCATTATTCCGTGGCAGACTCGGAGGGTAAGGTTAGGCCTGTAGCCCTGGGCTGGGGGAGCTTCAGGCCCAGGCTGAGGACTCGCGGGGATTAGGAAGCGCCTAGTGCCCTGTCCTCACAACTGGGTGAGTCCCTTCATGCTGTGCTCCAGTGCGGCTCAGCCTGGAAGCCACTCTGCCTGTGTCCTGTGCTCCTGCCTGTCCCTGCCCTGGCCTCCTGCACCACTGTGGGGTCTGCAGCAGAGAGGCCACCGCCTGACACAGCCCTTCTACCCAGAGCTACAGAGTGAGCCCAAATCCACGATTTGCTATGTAACTTATCCAGTCTGATACTGGGTGATTAGCACCAGGAAATGGACTGAGACACAGAAGATTGAATTTCCCCAGCAGCAGGGTTGCAGACACTTACCTAGCTTATGTACACTGCCTACATTTTTCTTCTTTCTCAACCTTATTGTAGAGTAGGGTTCAGAATCATTCCCTCCTGCTCCTCTGCCAGTTTAATGCTTAGGAGACCCATCTTCCGTCCAGCATAAAAGTTGCAATTCCCTGTTAAATTTCAGTCTGTCGACCTCTTCTTCCCGTGTCCCACCCAGCTTTGACTCCACACCCTTTTCCCCCCTTCCCTGCAGCGCCCAGGATGCCTGCTCCATGCGTCTCCCAGCCTCGGCACTGGCTTCTAGACAACTTAGTATTTCAGTTCTGCTTCCCGTTAAGAAATAGGTACAAGGATCTATGATGCACCTGCAGTAATTTGCCATACCAGCTGGGCTAAGGCACAGGCGTCTAACTTTCACCCAGCAAATAATCTGATTTGAATAACTTCGGATGGAACATGTGAGGCATTAGATTATTTTTAAATGAGTAAAATCTAATTTACACTCCTATTATGAACAAAGTTATGTTTTTTGAATGATGTGCTTAAAGTTTTAAATGCTAAAACTTTTGTATTATTTAGAAAACTGTGTTGTATGTAATAGAAAATCCATCCCAAACCAACTTAAACAGTACAAGGGATTTATTATGCCCCACAAGAGAATAGCTCAGGGATTGGCAAGGCTCTGTCCAAAACTCCAGTGGTATAATTAGAGCTCAGTTTCTCTATGTACATTTCATTTTTTTTTTCATGTAGTTTCATTTTTTGGCACTTCTCCTTTGATAGCTGCCAGTGGGCTCCAGGGCTAAGTTTTCTGGTTTAAATGCAGAAAAAAATAGAGAAACAATTTGCCACGAGTCTCAGTAAAAATTGCAGTGTATCTGATGGACTTCGTTGTATGTACATCTCTAACTAAACCAATCACTGTGCCCAGGAGAAGGGGCCGTGTTTGTTGGCTGAGGACTTTGTCACCAGAAGACAAAGGACGAGGAGGGCGGGGAGAACTGATCTGCAGGAGGAAGCAGAGCGTGTGTATGGGGAGGAGTGCTGGGCAGCTTCCCAGGAAGGAAAGCAGTGAATATTCCCCACAACCTTTCTCAGGGGTGTTATTCTCCGGCCCCGTAGGGCCTCGTCTGTAAGATGTGTAAAGTTAGGGTCTTAGGAAATGTTCTGTGTTCTGTGAGTCTGAGACAATTCTGATCCTAGGACTTTGGCTTACATAAGTGATGGATTTAAATTACCTAGCAAAGTGACTGAGGAAAAAGAAAGTATCAAATTTGGTGTTATTAATAGACTGATTTGAAGTTTCTAAAATAAAAGTTAGTCTAACAGGTCCCTTATAGCCAAGCCTTTATATAAACAAATGGGGATGACTCCTCACTGTGTTTATCTTGATTTTTTATAATTTTTCCTATCTGATTTGAATTCAAGTTTTTCTCAATCATATCCTTTAAGCAGCAATGCCAAAATGGAATGGAATTAATTACATCATGCACATTTTCACATTAATCATTTGACTTAATTTAGAGAGAGAGAGAGAAATACCAGTACTATAATAGGACTTGGAGATACAGTGTGAAGTAGAGATGTACAGATATGGGTCCAGGCCTGATATTATTAAAACAGAATTTAGAAATCTAATTGTAACTAGAATTTCAGACAGGAGAGTGTACCTCTTTCTTGTGTATTTCTTCATTGCTTCGGCAAACTTAGCACATTCATAAAGGGATACAAGAAATAATAATTTCAGTAGTAGCATGCTTGTGTCCTGATCGACCCCAGATGGAACCCAAGTTCTGTATATTTTAATTTGATGCAATCATTAAGCTAGGAGGTGGTGAAAAGATGTCTGTAATTGAATTTTCTCAGACATGTTTAGAGTGTATTATCTGGACAGTATCCCATGGGGTAAAAAATGTTACTTCACCAAAATCCAAGTCAAGACATTTTCAGGTTTTCCTCCTAATGGTGCGGTGCTAGCTAAGGATGCAGAGTGGCCGGGGGGGAAGACGGGGCAGCCGGAAGTTGTGGGGGGGCCTGCACAGCCCTCCCCTTTGGCGAGTGTTAATTCACTGGCAGGTCCCATTCTGTGTTTGGATAATAATTAGTTAAAGTTCTATCTGCATTCAAGGAGACACTAATAATCACGTTTTGACGGTATTCCACACCATTTGTTCATCAAGAACTATTTCTCAAATGTCCCAGGTGTTTCTCACTAATATATGAAAGAAGAATCTCTGCATTTAGGAAGCTTGTATTTTGACTGAGACGGGAATAGCAAACAGTAAACAGGATAAATGGGTAAAAGCTGTGTTTCGAATTCATTGAGGAAATTAGTAAAATGGGGAAGTATATGCTGGGGGGCGAGATTACACTCAAGCAGGGTTCACTGAAAGGGAGATGGAGAAATAGAGGAAGCAGCAGGGCTTTCTGGGGCAAGTGTTTCCGAGGAGAAAGCAGGAGAGAAGACTGTGATTTGGGAGCCTTGGAGTTGCACGGAAGCCAGTGTCATTTTAGCTGGATGAAAATAGACCCTGAAGTAGAGTGTGGGTGTGGGGATCGTCCAGGGCTTGAACTGAGCCGTTGTGACTTGGGTCCTGAATTGCCACGTCTGAAACTGCCTCATCTTAGGTTGATTGACATGCTCTGACTTGACTTGACCTAGCTTTATTTGAATTTATTTGACTTAATTTTGCCATTGAAGGTCATTCTAAGGATTCAGCTTTGACTCTGGGTGAGATAGGAATTTTAGAATTTTGGACAGAAAAGTGACATAAATCTGGATTCCAATTAAATATTATCACTGTCTTGTAAGAAGATCTGAAGGGACTGGACGGGCAGTTAGCAGAGGAGGTGGTAAGAAGCAATAAGTGATATTTGGGAGATTATCATTTTAAAGGATTCAAAGGATTAACAAATGGATTAGAAATAGGATGTGACAGAAAGAGAAGGAAAACTGACCTAAAGAACTTCTGTTTAAACGAATTGAAGAAAAAGCAGACACTTGAGGTAGGGCAGTCTGTGGAACGAAGGGAGAGACGAGTGCGAGTGACTGGGATTCATTCTGAGAATGTGAAATTTGCGGTGTTTTCTGAACACTCCAGGGGAGCTGCGAGGACTCCGAGCCCGGAGTTGGTGGAAGGTGGCCTGGGCTGGAGACACACTCTGCAGAGGTCAGCATGGGGATGTGACGAGAACTGATGAAACAGGGAAGGAGGCTAAGGCTGCGTGGTGGCCAGAGGGGATGAGGAGGATAGAAAGATAAGACGCAGTGCAGCCTGAGAGGAAGTGGCTATTCTTACACTCTAGAAACCAAGCAAGGAGGATCTTGAATAAGGGGTGGGACATAGGTCGCTGGGATGAGTGAGATTAGGACTGAAGAAATAGGAGAAGACTTCATGTTTTTGACAATGACTACAGACGAGAGAGAACCATGCTGATGTGGTAGGATGACAAAGTAATTTGAAATATTTAGTAGGCGGAATGACTGGTTTCAGCTCTGGGCCGTTTCCTTACAGTAATATTTTGCTTAGCACAGGGCCACAGGTGTACCTGAATGGTCAAATGTTCTGGGAGATCTTGTCAGAATTCTTTTCTAGTTATTTCCTCTTTCCCAGTGAGAGAGGAAACTACTGGTTTTACTTGTTAGTGATTCCCTTTCCGTGTGTACTCTGCCTCACTAATTCCCTTTTCAGTATTTTTGTCCACTAATTATTTACCTTTGTTGACTCAAAGTCTGATCTATGATTATTTAAATGCATCTGAATTTCTTGGAATAGTTGTTAAAATGCCCTTCCCTGGGTTCCATTTTAAAAGGATTTTGTGATACGTCTCTCGGTAGTAGAGCTAGGAATCTGGCCTTTCAGCAAGTTTCCTGGTGATTCTCGTGTGCACTGAATTTGGAAAAACAACACCCTTTTTCTCTCTGGGTTGCTTTGATAGAAAATGCCATATGTGCTTTCATCTACTGGTGAGTTGTTCTATCTTTAGCATGCTTACAGCAGCATGTAGTGTGAGAAATCACACACAAATGTACCTGAGTCCTTAACACTCTTGAGAAATTGTTCTAGTCTTCCTGATACCATTCAGGGAAAGAAGAAAAACTGTTTCCACAGTTATGAATACAAGTGTGCTTAAGGAACTTTCTTATATAGTTGCTAATAAGCAATGAACTCCCTGATAAGTTAAACTTTATGTCACGCTTTAATCTTATCATCCCCAGATTATACACCATCGCTAGCAACACGTGGCTACATAAAATTCCAAATTTTAAAAAAATTCTGTGTCATGCTACTATGTACATCCTTAACAAAAGTTCAATAACAGAAAAGTGAGTTGGAAAACTGTGTATTTTAATTTAAAAAAGAAACCCTAAATACAGTACTTTAAAAAAAAATGCTGTGAAGAAAATGCAGCCGAAACAAACCTACAAAACTCTAGTTTCTTCCTCTAATGCAGATCATACGATTTTGCCTCCATTTCCTGTCCTTTAGTTTTCTTTTATCCCACAAGCTATAATCTTTGGAGTAATTGGGTGGTACACCACTCATATTAAGATAGGTAAATAAAAAACCTCTATGAATATAATTAAGCAAAATATGACATAAAAATGTCTACAGAATGTGCTACCAGAAGAAAATTTTGTGACAAATAACATGATGTGTATTTGTGGTCATAACCTTGAGTATATTTAAGGGTAGAAGAAAGTAAAGGAAGAAACAAGAATAGGTCATAATGAAATGATTTTACCTGTACATTTAGTTTTCTTTGTCACTGAACAGTTTTTGTTTGTTTGTTTTTGGTACCGGGAATTGAACTCACAACCTCATGCTTACCAGGTAGGCACTTATACTGCTGAGTTAAATCCCTGGCCCTTGTTTGATGTTTTGATTTTTTTTGGAGGGTGGGGGTTCAGGGTAAAATTTTTAAAAAGTACTCAATTTTGAGTTAATTCAGAGTTTATTCATATGCTGGGCAATTCTCCTAGATACTTGTAGTGAACTTTATTCTTGCAGTGCTGTTACTGCGATTGTCTGATCCTTGTGTAACCTTTATTTTCTTCAGAAAAGAAGTGATTATTTCTTTATAGCTGGCTTGCTTCACCACTGAGGGTAATGCTGCGTAAACTAAGTGCCCAGCAGAAATGTCTTCAGGTAGGAGCGATCCTCAGTTTATTTAATAACTTAAGTATTGTTCTCTTTTGTATTATGATTCCTAAAATATGTTTCCAAATTACTTTAAGCAATTAGTAGCTGAGTGTTCAACTGTCTTAATAGATGTGTCCCTGCTCTTTTGTTGGTAGACATGAATACGTTTCTGCCAGTTGAAGTGGGATTTGAGATGATAGCAGCAGCAGGCAATTTCTAGGACAAATTACTATTTGGGCCACTAAATGGGATGGGCGAGGGAAGAATGTTTATTGCACTATTGAACCGTCTCATGCATCTCTGGCCAAAGATTGCACCGGAGGCCACTGTGCTGGGAAGTGGTCCAAGCGGTGCTGAACACCTTCTGTTTCGAGTGACTCGTCTCTCTGCTGAGAACACATGTTAGGTTCCGAAGGAAAGAGCAGAATCTATTTTATAAGAGCAGTGGGAAAATTTAGCTACATGTGTTGGCAACTTCAATATTTCCATGACAGTGTCTATATAGAATATAACATTCTGTCTGTTTCCCATTACAATCATTTCAGTATCAGTTTATAATAGCAGAACTATGCTTTTATGCATAAATACAGACATAGGCTTTTGTTTTTGTTTTACATGCTGTTTTGAAGTGGGGTGGTTTTATTTTACAATTTTGATTTCTGACCAGCTTCCCACCTCAGTCCCCTGAAGATAAAGTGCATAACTTTAAAACAAAATTATTTAGCCATATTTTTTCTAGAGGAATGTAAAATAAAACTCATGAACTTCTAGGGGAATTGAAAAGGCATAGGTGGATCCAGTGTTACAGCCATATTTGTTTTTCTGTTTTAGTGTAAAGCAGCTCCTAATCTTCAGTTTAAAAATGGTAATACTCAGAAATTGTTTCAAGAAAGTGTTTCCCCAGGTGTTGGTTGCACTGTTAGATCCTTTACAGAATTCTAATAAGAGTCATTGGCTTTCAAAGCTCCTATAATGAAACATTGCATTTTGGGGTCTGTTCTTTTTAGGAAAGGGCAATGTCTACAGCAGGAGCTAAGATTCCGAAAATGATTTTAAACCCTTGTCTAAAGATCCTGCTCAGCAGAGTTCACATCATGTGCTTATTTCTTGTTTGATAGTTAATATACAGAGGTCCGATTACAGCTACAGTTTTCATCAATAGAGCAGACTCCAGAGGAAAGCTAGTGAGCCCCAGGCAGTTTATGTAGGGATGGAGAAGACAGAAGAGGTCGGAGACAGAGATTTCTCCTTGGTCTGACAATTTGCACTTCTGGAGGTAACTTGCATGAAGGTTTTCAGGGAATCTGGATGCCAGCTCCTCATCTGGACTGCTACATGTCACTGGCTCCGGAAATAACTTTGCGACCTGGCCAGCAGTAAAGGAGGTCAGTTAGACCATGCTTCTTTGTGGAATGGATATTAAGACTGCGTCCATCTGGCCCCGCAAGTTGTAACTATGGTTTTATGCTGCTATTTTGAGGACAACATCTCAAAGCATCTGTTTAAAGATTGCCCCGAGTACAGCACCCTGAGGAATCTTGGGTCTCAGTAACTCCTTGGTAACTTTCTGCTTTGCTCTAAGGCAGATTATAAATTCCCTCACACTCTGGCTGGTCAGTATAAGATCGTATGTTTTGTGAGGCACCCTTATAAAGAGTTTTCAGGATAAATCTATCTTGGCAGCCTAAAAATTCAAGCACAGAGCAGTAAAATCAAATACTCTCTTCGTAAATCAAATAGAAGTGTTCGAAGATCTGTAGTTTCAATTCTTACAACAGCTTTGAAGACTTTGTAGCATCTCAGAGCAGGTGAATAAACTAAGTGCACAGAAAGGTCCTGAAGAGTCACGGGTCACTGCTCGCCTCCAAGCTAGTGGAAGTTTACGCTATAGAGTAGGACTACATAAGACTTATGTGAAAAAGAAAAAGATGCAGTTTCACAATGAAGTAAAGCTCAAAGGAGACGAGTTCAAGTTGATATAGTTAAGGTCAAGTGCTCACCTATGCAAATATGATAGAAAGCATTTGAAAATAACAATATGAAGCTATGTTTTCATGTCAAGTGATAAAACCAACATGATACTCCAGAACTGTGTGGTTTAATTTCTAAAATCTTGCAAATAACTCCCAGCAGGACCATTAGATCTTTCTAGAAATAATCTCACTTGGAGTGAAAACCGAGTTTTATATCTAGCTAACTACCTATCTATCTGTCATGGATAAAAATCAATATGAGATGGTGAACAGCAACCTCATCACACTGATTCTAAATTCAGACATATGTATCTAAGATTAAAGTAAAGATAAAATTTGTGTAGGGAGAAGATGTGAAGGCACCTATATTCTCACTCGGAATCTTCACTAGTCAAGTACCACTTCATGTGTCCGGCTGTTATTATTTGCCTCAGATAATATGGTAGCATGACAGAATCAAGAGGAGAGTATGTTCTTTAATCAAAGCTTTCATGATGAAAGGAAACAAAGCCAGATTTGTTAAAGTCAGTACGCTCATACTCTAAAATAAATCATCCATCCATCCGTCCGTCTACCTATCTAATAAATATTGAAACATAATTATTTTGAAAAAAAAATGCTGGACAAGCTCCATCAGTCTCCAAATTCTTCCTGTAAAAACTAATAGCTAGGTCAGGGATTTAGCTCAGTGGCGTAAGCGACTGCCTGGCAGGCACGAGGTTGTGAGTTTGATCCTCGGTACCAAATAAATAAATAAATAAAATAACTGATAGCTCTGAACCATTACACTAAATTAAAAGAATGACAGAAAGAAAAAAGAAAACGAGAGGAGAATGTGGGCTCGTTCATTGAGTGTTCCATGTGTACATTTTCTCTGCTGTGGTTTCCTCCTCTTTCTCTGCCTCAGTGGTCCACACCATCAGCCCACACAGGGAAGAAGGCATTGGCCAGCGCTCTTTGGAGCTAAGGGTCACTTCCTGCTGAGAGCTGGCCCTGCCTCGTCTCCTCCATCAGACACGTGAGCACCGTAACCTATAGAGGCGATGCCCTTCAGTGTTCTCTGATCATGCGACCAAGTTTGCAGAAGGAGCGTAACACTGAATAAATTTCGCTTTAGTGTTATGTGGGCTCTAGGATTCAGAAACTGTGAGGGGCTCTTAGTGGATATTTTATCTTTCCCCACGCAGAGCTCGCCATCAGGTTTGGGAAAGGAATTGGTCAGGTGCTGTGCTGTATCATCATCCCAGCTTGACACTCAGTGCTTGCGGGCAGAAGACAGGTGGCGTTACTCCAGCAGTTCCTTTTTAGTCTTGGAAAGTGAGAAAAGAAGAGCTGGAGAGCTCAGGGAGAATCGTGGAAGTTTGCAGGCATGTGCGCCATCGCTGCCCAGGCTTGGAACCCTGGAGTGAGGTAGAAAGACTAAAATGCTGTTCATTGCGGGAGCCTGCGTAAGGTTACAAAAAAGCTGCCCCATTCTGGAAGCTTGAGCTCAGTACTTTTCAGCCTTTCCTCTGCTCTCACCAAAGTGCCAGGGAATAAGAGACTATAGCTTTTGTGGCCAGCTCCACAAGCTCCAAGATCATCACCCTAAAACTCACACCCTTATCCACCCCTTCCAGTGCCGAGTTTGTATTTGGTTTGATGAGTTGGACGTTGAGTACACACACACGCACATGCGTGCACCCACACACAGAGTGGTGAATTGGTACCTCACACACTCACCTGCCAGGCGTGTTTTTGTTAAAATTCTTAATGCTCTTTAATTGTACCAGACTTACCATGGTTGGTGATGGGGAAGGAGCCATAAGTGGGAATTCGGGGTCCTGTGTCTCACAGCCACTGTACCCCCTGAAAGGCCAATCTTCACGACCAATTGTGTGGCATTCATATGTATTTGACATATTCTACAGCATGTGTGCACATGTGTGAATTTGCTCTTTAGGACCGAAGGAGACACAGTGCTTCAGACGTGTTCTAGATGGAAGACAAGGCCAGCAGTCCCTGATGTCTTTCCAGATTATGTCAGTCTGGAAACTGCATGAGGGCTCGGCCCGGCTGCCCATTCGTGCTGTGACATGTGAGCTGGTGGGAGCTGCTCAGGACAGATATTTTGTCAGAAGATTAAATGACAGTGTAGACAGGGATTCAATTATGCATTCAATTATGGATTTCTTTGACTGAACTCATCTGATCACAAAGTCAGCTTAGCCATTCCAAGAAACCACCTGCTTTCATTGTTTTGTGAGACTGGGGGTGGAACGCCTGGTCCCACACAGGCTGGGCAAGTGGACTGCTACTGAGCTCAGCTCAAGACTAACAACCGTTCAGTTCTTCTGAACGCACCGATGGTCTGAGCATCTCAGCCTCTTATAACTTGCTGCTATCCGTGAGGAGAAGTACGTTTCAGAAGTATCTGCTAGGATATGAACTTAGAATTAATGCAAACACATTGGCAGAGAGGATTATTTTTCTATCAAAGCTTTTAACTAGCTAAATCCTAAGCATCACTATTCCTATCTGTTAATTGTATTTCCAAAAGCACTAGACTGTCTTAAAATATCATTTTAACATTATCAAATTTTGCTTTCTAAATGAAAAGTATTTTAGAGGAAATTATAGAAGGTATTGATATTTAGGACTGCAGGAGTTAAAGTATTAAAGCATATAGTTAAAGAGATTATTATAAATGACCATCATAAATTATTTCTCTGTGGGATTCTTTCATACTGTGCTAAGTTTGGGGTTAATGGACTCTGAAGAAATATTAAAAATATATCTCTATCAGTTCATTAATATTTAAGCAGTACTATTCATGTATAATTGGAATGATATTGTTTAATGACCACCAGTACCTCCCACAGGATCTTTATCAAGTGTGTACTGTAACAAAGAAAAATCGTTTTTCGAGGAAATTAATGGATCTTACTTCGGCTGCCATGCAGTATTTGGTGTTAGGCTCCTCACGTAAGAGTGGCTGTGGCTTTATCATGAGCTCTCGCTGCTTCTGCCGTCAAGTGTTCTACTCTGGAAGTCTCGAGGCTCTCAACCAGCTCTCTCCTGATGGCTGGAGCTCTTTCAGAAATACCTGTCTACACCGGGACTGGGGATTCACCGCTGGAAACCCAGCCCTAAGGAGGATTGTGATTGCACTTCGAGACCAGCCCTGAGACCCTGTTTCAGAAAAAGAATCAAACACAAAAACAAACAGCAATGGTAGCAAAAGACCCTGTCTGGCTGCCTTGGTTCTGTTTTACACTCTTGGCGTCTCCTGTGAAAAGCTCAGCCGATAGAAGCAATCCTTAGGGAAGATTGTTGAAAACCTGTGCTATTCAGCAACTTTTAATCTCCTGCAAACTCTGCCCCTGGCTTCAGCCCTATCCCCAAAGACTGAATCCATTGGTGTGAAGCCTACCGCGGAATTTCACTAGAAAGTGAAGCCCTCAGTTTGCAGAGGAGAACTATGTGAACAGAGGCATCAAACCTGTTGCCATGTTGGTGCAGAAGGCTCCTGATGATAATGTTCATCTTATCACTCCCATATGAACTGTAGCATGAAAATTCTCTTTTCTACGTAATGCACAAGGCATTCTCTGGACACTACGAAGTTGATAATCTGGAAACAAAACAGAGCATCCTCCATCTTTCTTGTTCCATTCTTGTTCTTGTTCCAGAAAGATCAAAATTAAGCCCACTTAGTGTAAGCATTCTGGGTCTCATAGTGATCATATTTTACTTTGCCATTACCTTGTTTTTCTCCCTTTTGCCTGGTTTATACATCTTTTAGCCTAGTTTCTGCATTTTTGATTGTAAAGACTTTTGGTTGCGCACTACAAGTCTTTGAAGAAATGGATGAGTACCTCTGTTAACGTGGCTTATGTCTCTTCAATATCTGTTGGAACTTGCCCCTCCCAGGGCTGTCTCCTGACGTCAGCACCCGGAGCAACAGCAGTACACAGGCGGCCCGCGTGCCTCCGCCTGCACTTGTGTCTGCTTCGCCCTAAATACCGTTCTCCTGTCTCTGCGTGGAAAATTCCTCCTCACACCTGCACACTGGCATCGCACTGTCATATATGATGTCCCTCCCCGATCGGAATGAGTCCATTCCCCCGCCACTAAGACCCCGTCACGCCCTGACCACGCTGCCTCGTGCGGACTTGGCTCTGCTTTTATTTTTCCCCCTGGAGGGTGGTCAAGCCGTCAAGCCTAGACACTGTGTTAGAATTAGTTGCTGCTGTAACGAAAGACCACCGTGGGGTTGCGCACCAGAGCTGATCTTCCCACAGCCCCGGCGGGCGTGGCTTCTCTCTGTCCCCTCCTTCCGAGTACAGTGACCGTCGGTTAGGGCCACCTCGTGACCTCGTGCCCAATGGATTGCCTCTTTAAAGACCCCCACCTCCGAAGACAGTCCCAAGGGCTGCGTGGTCAGCTTCCGCGGCGAGTGTCCGAGGACACAGTGGAGTCCGTGACAGGGACCACGGTCATCTCTGCAGCCTGAACTCTTAACTCAGATCCTGTCCTAGACTAAAAGTGTAAATATTTGTTAATAAACACCACATTAATGTCATTTTTACTAATAATAGTGTGTTGAAAATGTCTTCCACAGTAATTGTAAAAGACGAACAACAACAGAAAATGTTTTTTAAAAGTCACAAGCAGCAGTAGCGTTGTTTTTTATCAGCTCGCTCCCCGAGGAGCCTGATTCCACGGTCAGGTACATTCATAGCAACTTTGTTATGCTGCCACCAAGCGGCAAGTCCGTGAAACTGCATCTCATGTGCCACATGCGATCTCTTCAAGCTCTCAAAGTTTTATAATTTCGGCAATTCTACATTTAAATCATTCATTTCTTCTGTTAAAAAAAATTAACAAACCTGGAAGAAAAGTTGACATGGAATTACGTGCAGCAAATAGTTGTAAAAATAAGACCATAGTCATGGTTTTCTGGTAAGATGCTGACTGGTAGATACTAGGTACAAACTGTGATTTTTATTCAACTTTAATTCTGACTACAAACCTATCATGAATTCATGGAAGGAGAAATATCCTCTGGTTTGTGTCGCTATCACTGTTTGATCAGCTCACAGAGAGAGAAGGAGACAGTAGCTTTTCTAACAAGGAGAAATGGTTGATGCTTCCCCTGAATTTGGACTCCGAATGCTGCAGTGATTTCTGTGGTAGAAATAAACTGGTCTCCTCCTACCTTCAGAAAGCTAAATAGAAGCTGTGCTTTCAGCCTTGTGCTGTGCTCACCCTGACCACCACCATCTGCCCCTTTGGTCAGTAAACACCACAGTTCAAGGAGAACACTCCATGTGACCCAGATCTTCTGTCAGTGATATCACAAGATGTGTTCCTCTGAATTTATCTTGTTTAATTAATTGTTACCTCTTCACAATGTGGGCTTCTTCCATTAGACAATGATCTCTATGGGTTTTAAATTCATGATCGTAGACTCAGCTATTAGAAGAGTACTTGGTCTATTAGAGGATATTAATAAATACTAATAATGTCATTGAATAACATTTCATTTATTAGAACAAATTAGGATTTAATGGAGGCCGGTGTGCAGCTGCTTCCCGATGACGGTTCTCGCGGGGACAGAGCCCCTGAGTGACTTGTGAATCTGTCTGGTCTGTTTCTAGGACACCGTTGAGTCAGGTGCTTTATCTTTTTTATGCTGTCCCCACCTATCTTTCATGCCTTCCTCCTGACATGTCTGGTATTTTAATGTCATGTGTCTCAACTTGAAAAATCACATTTGCACGTTTGTAAAATTGGGATGCACCTCTCAGTGGATGTAAAATTGCAGCACGGCTGCCCGGTGGCGGTTTGTGCGCGTGCGAGCGAGTGTCCCTCCCTGCCTGTGGGTGTGCAGGCTTGGCCGCTGCAGTGTTGGGTCGACAGAGCTGTCACTCTCTTGAGGTTTCGGTGAAGGACGGTTTGACAAAGGGATATGATTTCCAATACTGAAATCTGTCTTACTTTTCTCATGACTGAGATGAAATTTTCAGCACCTAAAGCTAAAGAAAGAAAGGTTTATTTCGTCTCACAGTTTGCAGAGGTGCAGTCTGTAGTCAGCTGGCTCCAGGGCAGGGGTCATCACAGACCAGAAACAGCCCATGGCAAAGCAGGGCAGGCAGAAGGCGACCAACTGGGAAGCAGCAAGCAGCAAGCTACAAGGCACACAGCAGCCCCTTCCTGTCCCTTATTTTCTACGTAGGGTCCGAGCCTTTAGGGCAGGTAACGCTCACAGCAGGGGTGGGGCACCCTAAATTCTGCCATTGCACTGTGAACCAATCCCAGCATCGCATCATTAATGCCTGCCTCACACACCCTAGACCCAGCCACCTCTGAGAAGCCCCACCTATGACTGTGTGAGGCTTTTGGACAACATCTCAACACAAGCCATAGCATCATCTGAGAACTTTGTCTTGAAATTTCTGATGAGGTCAAAGAACCACGTGTGGCAAAATTACAGAATGAGTGATGGTGACTTGCAAAAGCAAATGAACAAAAACACAGAAACAAGAACAAAATGCTGGTTTTAGAAATGCCACAGTATCAGTGCTGGTATCATGGAAAGGATATTCCCTGAGAAACACGGATTTCACAGCTGAGTGGAAAGACTATTAGGAAAGATGGCCTTTGTGCATAAATATTTTTAGGAGCAGCTCAACTTTCTTCTTTTCTCTCTATTTTCATTTTAATTAGAGTGATCTATAATAAATCTGTGTCAAAATAAGTCTAAAATAAGACATTGGCTACATGGAGAGTTAAACTTTAAAATAGTAAAGGATAATTTGTCACAGAGGGATTGGCAGCGTGTTAGTCTTGATCACAATTAAAACTAGAAAACACCTACTAAGTGACACATCGTTAGAGCATCAGGAAAATACTGCACCGACTGACTACTGAGTGCTAACTAAGCACTCTGGGAAATTCAGCAGTGTACAGGAACCCAGTGCCAGCACTCATGATGCAACTTTGGCCCAATTGGTCATCTCTTTTATGCCAGAGATAGATAAACTGGTCGTATAAACTACTGTTTGACTTTGGCCAAGCAGACACAGTAAATAATCCTGCAAAAATCAAGAGATCATTTGAGAAGCTATTATAATTTTAGCAAATATAATGTGATACAGATTTTGGGCATAGTTGTAGCATGAAAATCTTTAAGTTGTATTATTTATGATTTCTTTCTTTGGATTTATTGAAGGTGATAGCATGAATTATTTTACATTTAAGAGTCTTTGTCTTGACTCCATACTTAAGTGCAGTAACATATTCCACAATGCCTTTTTCTTCATTCTCTGAGCTCTGTTCTTAAAATATCCTTTTGGCATCCAGACCCATGAAATTAGCTTTCAAGTTTGTGACTAATGGATTTCCCATTAAGCTTATCATTTATCTACTTTGTTCCCTAAAATTTTAAGTTTTACATTTTTTTCTGAGAAAGTTCGTATTTCTGTTAGACTATAAGGTACTATAAAACAGTATCAAAAAGAGATATTTTGTTTCTCCAGAGAAGTTATTTTTAATAAACTAAAGAATCTAGAAAACAAAAACTGGTCTTATACTATATATTGAAATATTAAAGAATCAAATTATATTTTGTCTTGATCAAGTCTGATATCACCAAATATGCTCAAATAGAATGACTATACTTCTGAGTACCCAAACCTGTCTACAGAGTAAATTCACCTTACCTTTTCTTTCGCATCTCTTAAGAGTAGAACCCTCAGAGACCTTAGCTTTTTTATGCATAGTACCTAACACAGTGCCTAAAGCATTTAATGTCCTTAATAAATATTTATTCAGTCTGCATATATTTGAATATTTCCTCTGTCAGTTGACCAGTGGCGTTAACTAAGTTACTTCCATCCAAAACCCTAGAGTCTTCATCTGTCAACTGAAGGTAAATGATTGAATCTATCCATAATGTAGTTTTGAAAATTAAGCTGGATGATGCATGTAAAATGTTTGACTACCAAGACTAACACATAGGTGCTAGTTCAAATTCATCTGTCATTATTCTATTATCACTGTTATTAGTACTTGAGAAACTGTAGAAAATGACTACATAAGAATCTATGCAGCAACACTTAGCATACTCATTTAAAATTATTTGTCCACCACTGTTTCAATTCTTGGAACCTAAATTCTAAGAAAGAAGGTGGACTGTAAAGGGATCTGTAAGAAATGGTATGTTTCATGTAGTTATAAGAATGATGAGAAAAATAAAATGCAGAAGCCTGAGAGGAAATAAAGGATAAAGGAAATAAAGGCAAGCTTTTCCCCCACTACCTGCTACAGTTAGTAAGGAATGATAAGAAAAAGACTGTAACTAAGACGTAAATGATTGTGTCGATCAGTTTTTGTTAATATGGCAAAACCTCTGAGGTAATAAAGAGGAGGAAAGGTTTCTTTTGGCTCATGATTTCAGAGGCTTCAGTCCATGGTCCCATGGCTCCCTGGGCATTGGGTCTGTGGCCCAGCAGCACATCCTGGTGTGGAACACATTCTGCAGCTAAGCTGCTTACATCGTGGTGAAAGCAGTCAGGGTCCAATGTCCTCACAAAGGACACAACCCCAGTGACCTACACTGCTGCCACTAGGGTCACCTTCTGAGAGGTTCCCCACCTCCAAATACCACCACGGGCAAGGATCAAGCTTCATCACATGACCTTTTGAGGGGCATTCCACATCTAAATGTGCCCATGGTAAAATGCATTTAGGTTTGCAGAGATTTCAGGGAAGGGGTTTTCAAATGAGGGGAGAGAAAAAGTGAAGGATCTTATATGAAACAAACACCATGTGTTTGGGAGTAGGAAAAAAAAACATGGAAGCAATTAAAAAATAACACAGTTTTAAATGGTCCAAAAGGAAAGTAAGTAGTTGCCCAGCTAGAGAAAGCACTGTGGTTCAGAGTAGGAGGTTTGAAACTTACATGGAATATAGTGGCAAGCCAGTGAAATTATTTTAAGTAGTCCTCTTGGTTGGGTATTACATTTTTTCAGTTTTACAGTACTATAACAAAATGCCTGGATCAACTTATAAACAGAAGAGGTTTATTTAGCTCATGGTTTTAGATGTTATTGTCCAAGATCTGGTGGCCCCATGTTTGGTGACCTTATTGAGTAGCTGATTGCAGTGGCAGGAAGCTCATGTCTGAGCAAATTCCTCACATCAGGAGCCAGGAAGGAAGGAGGCTGGAGGAAGGGGAAGAGTAGGGAAGGTGAGGAGGAAAGAGGATGGAGGAGAAGGAAAGAGAACAAAGCCATTAACACATAGACCATCTCCAGCCTATAGTAATAGTGAGCAAAATCCACCAGTGGCTAAAGAAACAAAAACAAGTAACAAAATGCTAAATGTTAAGATGACAATGCTCCTCAAAGTGATTCTCAGAATTTGTGCAAATCATATTAAAATGCCACTTTATCTGCCCTTAGCAAAAATTGACAAGTTGATGTAAGATTCATATGGGTAAAGATAAATGACACTGAATAGACTAAACAATCTTGAAAAAGAACAGGAGTAAGCATCCCAGTTTCAAAACCTGAAAAACAAAGCAAAACAAAAACAGAGCACACTCCTCAATATCAAACCTACTGCAAAGATACAATCATCAAAACGATATGCTAGTGGCAGTGGATATACGTACAGATGCATAGGCTATAGTAGACAATAAAGAAACTCCTACATTTGTGATAAATTAGTTTTTGACAAGAGTATCAAGAAAATTTAAAGCCTAGTCTTTTTCACAAATGGGTGTGAAAACATGTGTATCCACAGGTGAAAGAATGAAATTGAACCGATTTCATTCCATTCATGAAAACTAATAATAACTGAATTATCAACCAGAAGCATAAGAGTTAAACTATAAAACTCTTAGAATAAGTTTTATGAGTAAATGTTCATGACTTTGAATTAGGTAACTGTTTTCTGAATATAACATTAAAAGCACAAGTGATAATAGAAAATATAAATTGGATGTCATCAAAATTTAAAATTAGTTTCCTTCAAAGGACACCCTCAAACGAAATGGCCATTTACAGACTATATGAGAATATTTGCAGAACATATGTCTAATAAGAGACTTACATCCAAAAAGCAGAAGAATTCTTATAAGTCAACAAGAATAATAAGTAGCCCAGTGAAGAATCTAAATCAGCATTTCTCCAAGGACAGCATACAAATGACCAGTAAGCACATGACAAGATGCACAGCATCATTAGCCATTACAGAGAAGCACAAACAAAAACCACTGTGTCACTAATTCGAGGTCACTTGAATGGCTATAAAGATGGCAAATGAAATTTGGCGATGATGTGGATGAGTTGGCACTCTGCTACACTGCTTATGGGTTGTAAAATGAGACTAAGGCCATTTAAAAGTTTTTTAAGCATATTTGAAAAATATTACACATCAGGTTATGATCCGGTAGTACCATGAGTAAGTGTGTACCAGAGTAGACACCAAAGGTAACTGGGAACGTGTGCCCACACAGAATATTGCATGGGGGTGTATACAGTCAATATAGCTAAAAGTAGAAACAGCCGGGAACATAGCTCAGCAGCATAAGCGCCTGCTTGACAAGCTCAAGGTCCTGAGTTCAATTCGAGGTACCAAATAAATGAATAAATAAAAATAAGAAATAAAAGTAGAAACAACCCAAAGTGCATCGATGGATGAATGGATAAACAGACTGTTATTTATACGTTGAAAGACATATTTTTCCATGAAAGGATGAAGCACCAATGCAGGCTATAGCATACACAAACATGGAAACATTATGTTAAGTGAAAGTGAACAGACAAAAGAGGCCGTGTATTATATGATGCCACTGGACAAAATGTCCAGCAGAGGCAAATCTACAGAGATGGAAAGTACACTCGTATTCGCCAGGTGTTTGTCAAGAGCTCAGTAAAGAAACCACAGGGAAGCACTGATGGGAAAAAAAGGGTTTCTAATATAATGAAAATATTTTATAGTGGATCTTGAGAGTGGTTGATGATGGAAAACGCCATTGCATTGTGTACTTTAAATGGGTTAACTTTGTAGTATGTAATTATGTTTCAAAAAAGCTGTTATTTAAAAAAAGCCAAGGGAAGATACTTGAAAGATACTTCTAGAAGATTCTGCTGGGTTTTGTGGTGACTTGTGAGGATTTAATAGCTGTTGAATAAAGGAGACTGAAAGCATTTTATTCGTGCATGCGTCTTCAGCATTTAGCAGTATATTTTGATAAAATATGGTACCTTAAATGTTTGAGAAGTAAACCCATGAATAGATAATTAAAATAATGCAGAGTGAGTTTAAACTGACAGGGACATCATGAATTAAACTAGAAAAATGGGAGGGAAAACAAGTGTGGGGTAAACATGGAAAATGCTGAATTTTTTATATCAGTAGACATAAAAGTGAATGTTTCTCAAAGACAGTGGAAAAAATCAAGCTTGTAGTAAAGAAAAAGAGAAAATGGATCTCAATAATCATATACTCATATTTATAGTGTGAACATTCAGATCCAAAAAAAGTTTCAAAAGGAATATATGTTTTCAAAAATTTAATGAACCGTATTAAGATAACAAAAATGATTGAAGCTTGGTGGAAAAAGGAAGTGATGAGTTTAGTTTTTGATACGATACTTTTAAGGTTTTTGTGTGGAACCAGAATACCATTTCCATGAGGAGAAGAATATTATTTTGCTTACCACTGTAACACATAGTAGCAAAAATAATACTCTTGAAGTTATTAAGCATATTCATCTAATTAATAAAACAATTTCTAAAAATGTAATAAATAGCTAATATATCATTTTAAAACTGTGCAGTTGAGTTGGGGCTAGAAGATAGTGTCTGCACTATCAGCATAAAAAGTTTTAGTAAAATTTTGAGAAACAGTAGATTACTCTAGGAAAAATAGACAGAGCTAGACTCCAGCATGATATTTAAGGAATGATTAAATGCAGAGAAACTACAACCCAAACTGGATTTTATATATTATGTTGTATTTCTTAAATTCTTAATTTCTCAATTTTAAAACAGAAACTGCCAGATATGAAGGCAGAAATGCAAAGATGAACTAAAACTTTGGGGTAGAAGTGAAATTCTTGAAAAGACAGTCAATGAATGGAAATTAAATGTCCTGATAAAAGGAGTGTTTTATTATTAAATCAACTTTCAGATTTGATTATCATGAGAACTATGCTATATGATCAAAATATATGGTGAATGTTTCAATATTTTGAAATTTTTATTGCAGTAAAATTCACAAGGTCATCGATCTCACTCTAAGCGGCCCCTCACTGTCAACATGCTGATCCCAAACTTACCCGCCACTTTCTAGAAGGTCCCTTTCAGGGCTTAGCTGCACTGCCCTGGCTGCCTGTCCTGCATTGATTGGAAATGCCTACTCTTCATGGTCATTTTGACTGTAGGGAACAGCCGGTGGGTACGGTGAGCGAGGACTCCGGTCAGGTTTCTGTGCACCTGCCTTTCTGTCCCATGGCCCTCCGCGGCAGAGTTCACTGTTTATGTTATCACACTTCATAAAAACACTCATGAAAGGGCAAGTGCAGAGCTGCTTCGGAAAGTGGCGAGAATGATGGGATGTGTGTGTGAGGGAGGGGGAGGATTTTGAGGAGATTAGTGGCAGAGCATCTTTGACTGTCACGTTATGTTAATTTAAATATTCCCTGTATATTTTGACCATCCCTTACAGATGATTTTCTTTCCTTAACCCAGGGATGACTGGCTTCAAGAGATTCATCTACATTCTTATTCTCCTCCTAACACTAACAGTAATGTCTTTATACCTGGGTCTAATCGAGCTAAATGACCTATATTCATGGGTAACTGTTATTTCTTGCATTGCTGTTCATCAATAATAGTCCATGGAAGAGGATTGTGTCAGTGTCAGATCTGCTCCTTAACTGATTTCACTCTCTAGGATGTGGGGTGCATATTAAATCTCATAACCTTGCCTTTAAGGTGTGAGTGAGCATTATGTCCCTATTCCACTGAGATATAATCTTCTGATCCAGCAAATTTCATGCCTCTGGAACCTATAGGAGACTTGCCAGTTGCCGCCCTCCCGTGTAATTCCGAGCAGTGATATTATTTCACTTTTACTAATTATGGGAGCTTGAGATTCAGGGTGAAGCAGGTGTAATGAGAAGCTGGCCTTGCGCTGGGTGGAGCCCCACTTGGAAGCTGAGGTTCTGCCCAGAGCGGAAGCGGGGCCATGTGATCTCTGCACTGCCGGAGCTGCAGAAGGCCGTGTGAGCATGTGGGCTGGGACACCTCGGGGCGCCAAACAATGCAAGGGGCCTGGTCGGTGTGTGGCTTGCCGGCATCTGTCAATTTGATTTCAGTTCCAGTTGGCCCCAAAAGCCATATAGCTTTGCTGTTGGAGAAAGACTGTCAGTCATGCCAAGCCAGGCCTGGTGGCACACGCCTGTAATCCCAGCACTTGGGGGAGGAGAGGCTGAGGCAGGAGGATCCTTGCAAGTTCAAGACCAACCTGGGCTACCAAGTGAGCTTAAAACCAGCCTGAACTGCATAGTGAGACCTTGTCTCAAAAAGACGAGAAAAAAGAAGAAGAAGAAGGAGACTGTCATGCCAAGGACAACTCCAAGTCTAGCAGCTCATCTGGTATCTGAATGGTGACAACTTGACACACCAATCTTGTGTTTCAAAATCATTTACTCTCTGCCTGTTTTTATGGGCACCTGAAGCACAGAGACCTCATGGGGTCCTCCCTGAGTCACAGCTGTAGTTCAGGCCTCATTTCCAAGTGGAGGAGCTGCTATCTGGCCTCTCTTTCCCTTTTCTTTGTCTTTGGATGAATCCCTCAGCAAAGTGTAAACCTCTAGACTTTACCAGTGTCCCCAGAACATTTGAGTTTTGTTGCTGGCCCCACATCAAATCTTACAAAACTTCAGACTTGGTAAATGATAATGTTGTTTACTATAAAATACTAATGCTAAGAATGTATCCTAAGGGAACACTGAAAAATATGTCCAGCGATGTGACAGGATTACTTATTAATAGAAGAAAAAAACAACCAGCTTTAAAATTAAATGAGTATTGTCAAATAAAAATTCTGTTTAATACAGTGTAGGAATCTGAAAATAGTTTTAAAATCTGTAGGAGAATATTTTATGACAATAGATATTCATAAAATAGATGTAGTAATTAAAATAGGTAATTTCTTAGCATTTCTTACATACAAAGTACTATTTTGTTTTTATAGACACTACCTGTTTTATCTGTTCACCAACCCTGTAAGGTGAAGTCATTATTTTTCCCATCTTGTAGATGGAGTGGAATCCTAGCAGGGTAAAGTGTTTCACCTGGGATTGTACAGGTTCTCGGGAAAAGAGACAGGGTTTGAATACAGTCAGTCTGACTCCAATGCCTGTATTTTTCACATGATGCTAAATTGTTTGTGTAGGTGAACAAAGCAAGTTAAATAAACATCTTGTAAGGTCTAATGTTGTTTGCATACATAAACATATATGCCATAATAAACATAGACAAGTTGAACCCTAAAATATTATTGGTCTTTTTCTCCGAGTAGTATAATTAAGTGCTGTTTTACTTACATCTTGACTTTTTTGTAATTTAAAAAATGTTTAGTAACACACATGCGTTTCTATAAGCAGGGAAAAAAAGGTAATGAAAAACTTGACACTGAATTATTTATTATTTGTGTTTAATCTTTAACACATGATAAAGACTAATAGCAGGGTAAGCATATAAGTAGATTTCTGCTGAGCGATTTCCTACTTTGCATGGTAACCATCTAGTGTATCATTATTTTTATTCACCTTATCCTAGATTAAAGAACTGAAGCTGAAACTTACTCGCAGTGCCTAATGTGCAGGACACCTTGATGTTCACGAATCTCTTTCAAAGCATTTATAATATTATTATCTTCAATTTAAAATGATTAAGGCTCAGAGAGGTTAGGATAATGGACCAGACCACACAGCTGCTCAAAAGCAAAGTTGATCTTCAAAGTCCGTCCAGACCCAAAATCCCTACTTAATCCTTCTGCATTTCCAGTATCCCTTCTTCAGGTCTGCGTGGTCTCCCCGTGTGTGGCTGTTAGGAGCGCGCTGCTCCAAGGCGAGCATGCACGTGACAGCAGTGCCTGCCGCGCCCCGGAGTCTGAGTTGGCATCCTTAGCCTCGGCTTAGCCCTAGCATCCTGGTACTGACACGGCAAATAGACGCCCTCTGGACGTCTCCATCTGTTGGTGCAGAGCAGCATTGCTCTCCTGAACCCAAGCTTCCTAAACTTGAAGGTGCGTAGAAATTCCGTGAAGTTTTGTTCATGGTACACCTTCCGCCGCAGCGGCTCCGTGCTGGGATCCAAGCGACTGAAGAAAGGCTGGCGTCCGAGGGCGTCACGTAGGTTCAGCATCGTTTCCTCCAGCGCAGTGAACACTGAGCCACGAATGTGACCGTGGATGGCCATGTGGTCTGAGACACAGCACGAACTTAGGATGCAGCAAAATCCCACAGGGCCACTGGAAAAGACGAACAGAAAATTGCATTGCCATTACACAGATAGCGCTCGCCGACGGAGTGTCAGCTGTCGCTGCCTGGCACCTTCTTCCCACCTGGCTTCTTTCTTGGAATAGAAAGACTCAGGATTTGTGGGGAGTGCAGGGCTTTGGGGGTTGTCCCAGTGGAGCCACTCTGCTGTTGGCCAGCTGATGAGCTGGGGTCCCCTGCACCCAGGTCTCCTGCTGTCTAACCCAGGGATGGTTAATTGAACTAACAGATGTAAAATTCCTGTCACATACCAAACACTTTTTGTTGCTAGTTTTCTTTACTCTTCTCTAGCATGGGCTACATCTGACACACTCCAAATACTGCCGCTCTGTTTAGTTTCTCCTGAGACCCCAGATACTGACCCGTCCTTTCCAAGAAGCCTTAGCTTATCCCTCTGCCCCTGCCCAGCAGGTGACCCACGGCCCAGCAGGTCACCCACGGCCAGCACAGTGTGCTTAAGGGACTCTGTCCCTCCTAGGTGTATTGAGGTTGGAAGAGCATACCTGTTCTTGTCATTTTTTAATTTCCACTGCCTGGCATGTAGTATGTGTTCAATAAATATTTCTGGACAGATTAATACATATATTAACCAATTGAGTATCATTCTATGGCTCTTTAATTTTTTCGGTGTAAAACCTAAGTTAAGCCATTAAAAGAACCCTCTCAAAAACTCCCCTCCAGCCTGGATGTAGTAGTTCTCATACCTTTGTTGTTCGTTTGTTGGTAATACTGTTTCTACCTTTAGTTACAAAAGAACCTATATGCTTTTGTGGTCAGTCCAGCTCAGTGCTATCTCAGAGAAGCCAGGCATACAGGTTTCAGGAGTCCCTAAACTCCTAAACTCTGGTCATCTGGGGATAAGAGCAGGAGAGGGAAGTTACCTAGACGGGGAATAGCTGGATCAAATGGAACCTCTGGTTTTAATTTTTTGAGGAATCTCCATACTGATTTCCACAGTGGTTGCACCAGTCTGCACTCCCACCAACAGTGGAGAAAGGTTAATTTTTCCCCACTGCCTCGTTAGCATTTAGTATTGATTGTTTTTTTGATGACAGCTATTCTTCCTGGAGTGAGTAAATCTCAGTGTTGTTTTAATTTGCATTTCTCAGATGATCAGGGATGTTGCACCTCTTCTCATGCACTGATTTGCTGTTTGTACTTCTTCATCTGAGAAATGTCTGAAATCTGATTTCAGATGTGCATTTTTGGATTGGCTCTTTAGATGCATTGAGTCTAATTTTTTTGAGTCCTTTATAATACTATAGATATTAGTCCTCTGTTTGAGGAGTAGCTGGCAAAAACTTTCCCATTCTGTGGGTTGTGTCTTCACTCTGTTGGTTCTTTTCTTTGTGGTACAGAAGCTTTTTAATTTGATACGATCCCATTTGTTGATTCTTTGTAAAAATTGCAATTGGGTTTTTGTTCATAAAATCTTTCCCTACACCTATGTCTTCAATAGTTCTACCTATTATATCTTCCAGCAGATTATTTCTGGTTTAATATTTAGGTCTCTGGTCCATTTGATCGTAATCTAGTACCCTGAGAGAGAGAAGGTAGGTTCAGTGGTCAGCACTTGGAAAGCCAGTTTCCCCAGCACTGTTTGTTTCAGAGGCTGTCTTTCTTCCACTGGAAGTGTTTGGCTCCTTTGTCAAATAAATGTGACTTAAGTGTTCTTGGAGTTGCTTCTGCATCCTCTGTTCTGCTCCACTTATCTTTGTCAATTTTTTTTGCCTCTGCCATGCTGAGTGGAATGGGGAGTGGGAGTGAGGGAGGGAAGGAGAGGGAAGGAAGGAAAACCGACTTTCTAAAAAGAGGTAGGATTGAAGGAAAACAGTGGAAACAGAGCTTTTGTAAGTGGGAGGGGAAGAAGGTTTGGAAAGAGGATGAAGGGAATGGGGATAAAAAGAATCAAGATATATTGTGTACAGGTACAAATTCCCCAGGATGAAGGTGATCATTATGTATGGCAAACATGTACTATTAATGAGAGGGAGGGAGGGAGGGAGAGAGAGAGAAAGAGAAAGGGAAGGGAAGGGAAGGGAAGGGAAGGGAAGGGAAGGGAAGGGAAGGGAAGGGAAGGGAAGGGAGAATTTCTCCCTAGCCCTATGGGATATGTTAGAAATGTATTGCCTAAAGCAATACACTGGCAGAGTCTGACAAGGTGTTTAGAGACTGATGTAAATCAAAAATAAACATCATAGCATGAACTGAGTATCTTTTTCTCAGACACACTGGCATCTTGAAAAACGTCCTTAGAATTGGGATGATATAATAGTAGCAGAATGCTCTCTTGGTATGAGCACTGTTCCAACAAAAGTCAGGTTTGAAAACTTGAAATCTTTAGTTGCCATATTTTAAAGCACACAAAGTTTTTAATATTACTATAAAAATGAAAGTGCTGTAATTTCAACACTGCATGTTTAATTTAATTCAATTAAAAATAGGTCACCTTGTAAAAGTTACAACTGAAAGTAATTCAGCATATAAATATTTTAGTCAGAATATAAATTTCTCACATGGGTAGAATTTACCTTATTAAGAGGCACTTTTTCCTACTTTCTCAGCACTTCCCCTATTGTATTTTCTTTTCTTTGTCCGGAAAAACCAATACTAATTCTATAGATCATGAAATTTGAAATCCGAGACCCAAAGAGAGGCATCTTTTGAACATGAAGTGCTGTCCACTTGTGCACTGGATGATAGAATGGTTAGAATCGCTGATGGTTGTTCGTTAGAAATAGGTTCAGTCTAGCGCTTGGTATGTGTTCAAGGTTGTGGCGACTTGTTTTAATGCTGTTGGAGAAAGTGTTCTCCAATGAGTTTAGCACATTTTAACTTGTGTCATTGTAGTGCTTCATCTTCAGTAGTTTATTCATTATATCAAAATTGAAAAAAATGAATACTGCAATATACAAAGGTAAAGTTAATCCCATGAAAATTGAGACATTTGGATTGAGTTTAATCTCTTATTCCCTTTGGTTTTCTGTCACATTAAAATTAATATGAGTAAATATTCTGTCATTTAAACTGTCCAGTGAAGTCTAATAAAATAGAACTTCATAAAATTAGGGGAAGAAAGTGTACTTTTTATAATTCTGATCATATTTTATATGTGCTTTTAGTCTCTATTGCCAACATCTGTTTACTGGGAAAGTCATATTATCAGGATAGCAGAAATTCTTGCTGATATATGATTTTTCTCACATCTTCTCCTCATTTGAACCTTGGTGAGCTCTTATATTCTTATTTTAAAGTATATGTGATATGCTCACATGAGCTCATAAAAGTTCAGCCCATACAGATGTGTATTAAAAAGTCAAGAAAAAATTTAGGATCTACATATGGCTATTAAGAAAAATTTCCCTTCTGCTCATGAATTGCATCCTTCATTTTCCAGGATACTGATTTTACTTATAATTCTAAACCAGAGACCATACTAAAAGGGCAACAACACTTTGTATGTATACAAATAATTTAGATGTATGATGCAGATTATTCCTGGGAAAAGACTCTGACTGCAATCAACACTACTAGAGCAACTCAGCTTCTTCAATCAGAACTAAAAATTTAAAGGTTACACTTATTGAAATGAAATAATGTAAAGCATTTTTAATAGGCATAATATTTTAAGTGTGGTTTATTCCCCTCATTTCATCCCTCAGATGTTTTCTGCTGACATGGGCAGGGCTGGAAGGGGGAGGAGAGAGAGGCATTGAGATCTTGAAATAAGTCTTAAAGAAGTGATCGGAGTGCAGAGCTGTGATTCCATGTGGTGGGTGGGGTGCTCCCGGTTATGCCGGATCCTGTACTGTCCCATATTTGATGCTGTGTGTTATGGCATAGATCTAAAACGTCCCCCCACAGACCCACATGCTCTGAGGTGGAAGTTTTGGAAGGTGATTATATCATAAAGGTTCTAACTTTATCAAAGGAGTAATTCACGAACGAGAAAATCACTTGGTGGCATTACTTGGTGAGGTGATAAAAGCGGGTGGGTTACGGTTTTACATTTTATTTACATAGGTAAAGGTTAGATCACAGGGCCATGAGCTTAGAGACTATACCTTGTCCTTGGCCCCTAATCTCTGGCTTTTTCCTGTTCTCTGCTTCCTGGTTACTGTGAGGTGGGCAGCTTTCCTCCACCATACCTTTCCAACAGTATGTTTCTGCCTTGGGGCAGCAGACCATGGTCTGAATCCTCTGGAACTGTGACCCAATATAAACCTTCCTTTTAAATTGTCACCATCAGGTATTTTGTCACAAGTATGAAAAACTGACTGATACACCACATAAAAGGGCAGAGGCTATACCTGATAACTTTTTACAAACAGATACCAGTTTGCCAATGTTAGGTAAGGGTCTCAAACTTGATAGTTGTACTCATCAAGGGTCCATCTACCATTGTGGAAACTGATAAAGACCCACCTAGCCTACATCTACCTCAGAGCTAACTCTTACCATCCTATAAAAATCTCAGCAAGAAATTATATCCGTTAGCATCGTTTAGCCACAGTCAGCACAAAAACCAACTATAAATGACCTAAACAATGGGGGAGATATTTATTAACACATAATACAGGTCTTGAAGTAGGTAGGGCCATTAAAAACATGAATTTATTCTTTGTGTACATTTGTCCTTTATGTACAGTTTGTTCATATTTTAATAACCTATTGTCAACCACAGTCTGAAAATACCAAATGGGAGATTCTAGAAATAAACAATTCAGGAGTTTTACATGGTATGTCTCTTCTAGTAGTGTTGTGGAATCTTGTACAGCTCTGTTCTGTGAAGAATACCTTTGTTCAGAGTATCCACTGGCTGTCAGCCAACTGCTCGGTGGTCACCTGATACCTGCTTCAATTCTCAGATCAAGAGCTGCAGTATCCCAGTGCACCTGCTCAGGTAGCTCCTGTTTTGCTTGATAATGGCCCGAAATCACATGAAGAGGGGGAGCAAAGGAGACACCAGGGAACACACCATGAAAGAACAGATTTACCCTTGTAGTATGTGGCTGCACTTCAGGACATAGAGTAGGAAAGACATGGTATATATGTAAGGTTTGGTCCTGTCTATGTTCCTGACATGCCCTGAAGGTCTTGGAATATTCCGCTGCCAGTGGATGGGTGAAGGAGAGAATAATGTGTCTATTTAAGAGCAAAGCAACTTCCCCAGAGCCTTCTGGAGAGTCCCTCTCATGTATCATTGGCCATAACTGCATCACAATTTCTACCTAAACCTATCCCTAGAAAAGGGAAGTAAACCACTGATTAGAAATGGCCCATCATAATTGGTGCTGGAACCTATCTTCCTGATGGAGGAGGCTCCTGGGGGATGCTAAAAACAATCTAGACTGAATTAACAATGAAGAGAATATAATGGAAGTGGATAGTGGATTTTAGGTAGTTAAACAGGTGCGGTCCATATGAACTTAAGTATACGAATGACAGTCATCTCTTGGACACTCCAAGGATGCCTTCTGTTTCATTATTATTTGCAAAATTAAAATTTAAGGATGTATTGTTAAAATAACTTCATATGCTCTCTTTGACATTTACACATTCAAATGACTTTTAAAGTCTGTGGATTAGAAAGAATTTAAGGCAAAATTCTATCGTATTGGATTATTAAAATTTCTGAACCCTGAGGGATACATAATCCTGCAGATCTCTTGGCTTCATGATTCAAAAGCAAAAGCGCACATGATTATATTTAAGAGGCTGCGTTTCACGAGGATTACAAAAATTGGTAGCATATTTAAGCTTCGTGTTACAGAAAATAGAACACATTCAGCCATTTGATCCCTCTGGCATTCGTTCAAGCAGACGCCTGTCCAGTGCGGGAAGCCGTGGTGCTGTGCTGCCCCTCCTGGCCTCGGATCCTGAATCTGCCCGTTGTGCTGTATCAAAAAATAGAGGGAGAAGTTTGGGGTTAAATCGTCACTCTACCTTCCAGCCTTCTGAAATTTACTTAAAATATTTTTGTGAACTCAGTTGCCTCGATTTATTTAAAATACCCCTGGTTTTGAAAGGAACTTGAAATAAAGGCTTTATCTGACGAAAGATCATAGTTTCATCACTCCAGATTGTTGAGCCCCCGGCCCAGTGATTGAGCCACACCTGTAACAAGCGGGGTAGGTTGTCTCCTTCTTACTTCTCCTCTTGCATTGTCTTCATTTCTTCTTTTCTTCACTTTTTTCTATGTACCGGACTAAGAAATGTAGCAGATGCATTACAATGAAAGTCACTATTCAAATCACCTGCAGAATATATGCATCCTAAGGAAGCGTCAAGAAAGTAGGTGTTAACTTGCTATTTCCTATGTAGGGAAATAAAAAAACTGGACAGTATAAAATCAGCGTCCTTTCTTCTGCATCCCCTGCGGCAGTCATCGGTGCCAAAGACGTGAGTGGGGAGCAGGTTCTGCAGTCTCTGCCATTCGCAGTTGTCCCTTCGTGGCTCTGCAGGGGGCTGTAACACAGGAACCCCGGGGCCCTCTAGAGCTGCCGCAGGACGCCGCAGGCTCGGCCACCAGGGGGAGCTGGCGTTCCAGGATTTCACAAGCCTCCCTGGTGCTATTTCTAATACAATCCTGGTTGCTTAATGAGACTAATGCTATTAAAATTGGAAATTTCCACATAAAGTTTTCTGAAGAATTCATTACATTAAATGCATCTACAGCAGTTATTAGTCATTTTATTAAAAAAAGAAGTCTGTTTAGTGGTCCCTTTTTTCACATAGACTCCTAAATTTCTGCAGTGATGAAATTCATCTATCAAAAGGTTTATAGTGAAAATAATTGGGATGAATCATGAAAAAATAGGGCCCTCACAGGAATGATAAAAAATACACATATAGTATGGTCTCCTATTGAAAATGGGAAACATTAAATTTTAAATAGCCATTCAAGATTTAAATAGATAACTCCCTCTAACTCTTGTTTCATTTATAGAGTGAAGTTATGTAGTATTTAAAACTTGCCAAGAATGTAACTAGTTTAAACGATGCTCCCATGGATCTTTGAAGACATCTATATTTTTGGAACCTATGAAGCAAGCAGATACCACAAAGCCATAAAGATGAACCTGCTTTTTCTAAAAGTTCACTTTACCAGGATTCTCTTGAAAGATCTCTACGGAGGAGGAAAACATCCATCCCTGAATCTGCAGTGAATTTTTATGTTTTATTTTCGGATTGCAGGCATTTGCCCTCTTGTTTTGAATCTTAGTCTCTTTGTTTCTTTTTGTTTCGATGATGTGCCACAGCAGCAGTAAGTAGGTATGGCACTGCAGGACAGAGATGAATAATGCAAGCTGTTTCTTTTCTTTTCTTTTTTTACAAGTCTCTCTTGCTGTTTTCTGTGGTGTAGTCTCAAGTTCCCTTACCACAGGTCCTCAGGGATTCAGTATTCTCATTTCCACCTTCAGCCCTGGACCTCAGAATCATGTAAATGCATCTCTCAGGTGGTTCCGAGGAACACCACATTTCAAGGGCAACATTTCTAGAAGATGTGTAAAGTTCCTGTTCGTTGGGCCACTTGAACTGCTCTCTTCTTTTCCTGGATCAGCAGGCATTGACTCTGAGCTCCTTCCTACATTTCATCACCTGCTTTGTCAACTCTCCATGAATAACTCCCAAACACTCCCAAATATTTTGATAGGTGCTTCATCTAACATCATTAAGAATATGTCCATTAAAAAATCAGTCTGCATCCAAACCTTTTTTTATTCTTTGTGTCTCCTCTGAGCTCCAGTGATTGTGTTAAAAATCACAACTCCCTGATACTACATCAGCTTCCCAATGAGTGTTTCTCCTCTTATCTTCTATTCCAACCCATCTTCCATGGAAAACCTTCCTAAATGCTTCTCCCTATTATTTCCCTTTATCAGGACTTCCTGATACCTTCCACAAACAAGAATCCTTTGTCCATAGATAGCCATATCTTCTATATTTTTCCCAAAATACCATATCTCCACAATGTCTGTATAATCCCCAGCTGTCTCTAGATGTCTCCTCCTTCTCACCTATCCTGGGTTAGCATTTAAATGCTCATGTGTGTGTGTGTGTGTGTGTGTGTGTGCATGTGTGTGTGTATGTGTGTGTGTAATCTGTGTCTCCCTAACTCTGCAGAGACTCTGTATTACTCTGTTTTGAGGACCCTGCATCATGTAGTCATGTACTAAATCTGCAGAAATTGTTCCACATTAGTTGTCTAATTCAGGTGATGGCAAAACAAAAAAAAAAAATCTTAACCTCCTGTTAGTTTCCCTGGAATTTCATCTAACAGATGGGAATAAATGCACTTGGTGTCATTCTTTCTATTGTGATATCAGTAGGATCAATTTGATATCATTGGTATGGGTCTAGTGCTCTTTAGTAAAGCTTAAATCATTACCTTCTAAGATTTCGTCAATAAAATTCAATGATGAGACTAATTAAATTAAGCCCATGATATTATATATTTGGTGTCATAATAAATGTCAATATCATATAATTCAAACTGAAGAAGTAGACTCAAGTGTGCTTTTTGGCTCGAGGAAGCTTTCGATTTACTTAGTGAGAAAAGCAGGTTCCCTAGCCCAGCACAACAATGTTGCAGAACAACGCTACTAGAGCAGGAGGCCGAGGATTATTAAGCGGTAGGCAGAGGTACTAGAAAGGCTTGCAAGGACATTAGCAGGGAGGTGGTCAGTGTGATTAGGCCATGCACACTTCTGATGGTCACAGTGTGTGTGGTACTGGTGACTGAACCCAGAGCCTTTGTGCTGAGTGATATAACAAACCCTTTAATATTTTTTTTTAGACAGGGTCTCAGCCACTGAGTTCTCCAAGCAGGGCTTGATCTTTTCTCCTCCCTCAGCCTCCCAGAGTGCTGAGGTTGCAGGTATGTACCACTGTACTGGCACTAATAGTCACTTATTAAAATTAGACTCCTGCCTTTCTAAAGAACCTTGGAGAAAGGGGCACTATCTTCTTCTATGATGATTCCAGGGTCCTTGAGAAAGATACTCATGAGTTACAAAAGATTTAGACCCCAGAAGTCCAGAGCAAGAAGTTACAATCACGGTTTTTCTAGGAAAATACTCTTTTTCGAAGAAGGAATTTAAGGACATATAGTCAGTGAGACTGCTGTCTGAAGTTCAGTGGAGCTGAGGGGACCCTTTGGCAGTTTTTGCCATTGTTAAACATTTTGAGTGTCAGACTGTGTTGGTGTTTTTAATCTAATTCTTCCTGCTCTCATTGTGACACATCAATCTGTTTATACGTTTGAAATGCTTAACAAATGCGTTGAATAAATAAGAAGGTGAACGCATGGTAGTCTCAACCCGATTCCATTGGATGCCAACCATTATTGAAAGAAATATATTTTTCTTTGTAGGAAAAGGGATCCCTGGTTGTGATTGTGTCCTTGAACGTTCAGGTGTCCTGTAAATTGTGGATTTCCTGAACTTGTTCATCATGGAAAACTACATGGGTAAATTTCTTCCCTGTCAGAGAGGGGATGTTGTTTCATGGTCTGATGAGTCTGAAAAACACTAGAATAGCCTTCTCTTAGAGCTGCCCTTTCCTCTTCTGCATTTATATGATTGGGGATGTGCTCAGAATTACCATTAACTTCATAAAGTCTGCAAAAAGCTGTGGTTTTTCTTTCATTTTCTTTTTTTAATAGCAACTCTTTCTTCCCCACTTTTTCTCATGTTTTTTTTTTAAAAAAAAAGTTCCACTGCCTTGCTGTAGTATTTTAAATGACACTGTTTGGGAAATACAAGGCTCAATTAGAAGTCTTCCTTTTATGGAGAAATTGTGACCTAACTTTGCTGTGCCTTACAGGTCATGAGGAACAGTGTTAGCCTTTGCCTCCTTTGTTGAGGGCTTGCAGCGCAGGTTACGCTGCGCGAGGCAGAGCTGCAGTCCCCCTCCAGGCTCCCTCATAAGCGTAGGAATTTAAGCATCATGAACTGATACTGAATAGTACAGTCTCTAAAGCAGCGGCATTAGCATCGCACAGGAACTTGTTAGAAAATTCTCAAGCCACCCCCTACTGCATCAGAAACTTTGAGAGTGGAGCCCATCATCTAGACTTTCATAAACCATCCAGGTGGTGTTGCCAGGTAAAGTGGAAGATATTTGATTAAGTGCAGTAAACACAAGTATCTTAAAAATAAATGTGCCCCAAATATTTGTATGTAGGTATGTTTATACAAATGCAAGTATTTTGTATTTGTAAGAATATTTGTACAAGTACAAATAGTTGTATTTGTATGTAACTATGTCCCCCAAATACCTATACTTTTAAAGCTATTCATTACTTACCTGACTTGCAGCATTGGCTGAATGCCTTGTGTTTTCAGAAGTGCAGGAACCCTACCTCCAGGTGAGTCTTGTGCCCTCAAAGTTGAGAATCACTTTAACCCAGAATTATGACTTATGTTGTGTTACTTTTAATGTTGTGTTCAATAATTTAAATCAGAAAGTCATTATTTTTCATTGGCTATTGATCTCAAGAGAAGCTAGAAATAAATCAGAGAACACTTTTCCCAAGAGTAACAGATGTTCAAATATATACTGCAGCATCACTCAGGAGAACTCAAAAGCCACATGTAGTTGTGGGGCTACAGAAGGAAGAGCAGTTTGAAGAGATGAAGTGAGTCATGCTATAATAAAAAATTCATTTTCCTTCCATAAATTGGAAAACCCCACCTATTTTTGCATTGTGTTTTTTTCAGAAGAGAAAAAAAATTTTACCAGAACATCTGACTAAAAAATGGCCTGGTTAGGTTGGTAGATGAATATCCACTTAAATGTCACTCTATACTATCCCTATTTGGAATCCTCCTTGAAATAAGCTGCACAGAAGTCTCAAGGGCAGGATGTACACCTTGCTTCTTCCACCTGGAATATTTTTGAATATAGTATCTCTAGCTGAGAGCATTATTTCCCAGAATATAGGCAAGCTCATATTCAGATAAGGCCAGCTCCACAATCTGAATTAGAGGTTCAGTGTGGCTAATCGGTTAAGTGTCTATAAGAAAGGTATTTCAGAACTCAAATCTTCCCTTTTTTGAGGGAAAGATTTGCATAGTATCACAAGGCCAATTTTAAAACAAGTAAACAGGCTTCTCCACATGTAAGTCTGCTATTTCCACAAGATTTTATTTTATTTTTTTTTCTGGAGAATGAGAGATCTGTTTAAATGAATTCAACCAAAAGCATGTTTGCTGAATTAGTTTGTCTAGGCCTAGTATCACAGCAAAAGCTGTTACGTATTTTATCAACAACTGAAACCCCAGAAATGTGGAAAAATGAATGAAAACATAGAGAGCAACTCTGCTCTAGAAACCGTGCAGAGCCCAGGTCAGCCTTGCTTGTTATCTGTGCTGCCAGCTGGTGAAGGCGAGCAGTCCGGGTGGTTCTCGTCTTAGCATCATTCTCCACTTCAAAAGTAGTTTTTGGAGAGAAAGTTTAGAGTGAAAGACCAAGAGGAGATCAAATTAACTTTTAATCAGAAAACAAAAACAAAAACCTCTGTTTTTTTTCAAGTAATGGTGTGCTGTGTTATTAACAAAGATTTTTACTCAAACCTGTAAGAAACCAGAAAATTATTTGTGAGTATGTTATATTTTAAATTAACTTAAAATAACTTCTCACAAGATATAACCTTAATTTGATATTAGTGTTAAAGGGGATTCATTGGGTTGTATTGTTACTGCTTTGAAAACAGCATTATCATTAATAAAATCCTAGCCATTCATATTAAATGATGCAAGTTCAGTGAACTAATTAAGGATTAAAGCAGAAAATCTTTATTGTGGCATTAAATCAATCCATAGCTTCAGAATTCATTATGCTAAGCATTTTTGTAATTAAAGAACACTTAAACGAAACACATGCAGATAAATTAAAACTGAATTTCACAAGCTGCAATTTGTAATGGCATCTTAATAGAGAGATACATAAAATATATTCCATTAGAAGAGGTACAATTTAGTTGCAATGTAGTTTGATACAGAAATTGCTAGTGCCACCTATAGGGTAAAGAGCAGAACTCCAAAGTTCTGCTGCTCAATAAAGGTACTGATCAGAAATTTCAGTAGAAATTATACTTTCATAAAATGGATGCAAGAATGTGATTGCTTAGTATTTAACTTATACTTACATTTCGACCCATACATTTTAAATGATTTATAAAATGATTATTAAAATATTTTTCTTTAAATTTTAGGTGTAATAATTTATAGCAGTGGTTTTTGCACAGTTTTAAACCACAATTTATTCAGTATTTTTACTTAAATTACATGCAGTAAACTAGCTATTTTAATCCCACTTGAATTCCATTAAAATATTCTGTAGAGTTTTTGTAAAAAATGTCCCATGCCATGACTCCACCCCAAACCAGTTAAATCAGAAATCTGTGATGGCTAATGGGGATAGAGTTGGTAGGTGGAGAGTATTACAAAAAAAAAAAAAAAAACTGAATAATTAACATTCAGCCAAGGTGGATTTTTTTTTTTAAAGTATTTAGAAGTCTGGTCAACAAAAATGGAAGGTGGAAATGGTAAGACAAGCTTTAAAATCTCTCTTGCCTCTATTACTCCATAGTCTTCATAGAAAAACCACACCATTGCATTTCCTCCACAGAAATACTTTTTGCATTATAATCTCTTGCATAGAAAAAGAAATCACACATGTTTAAAATTCTTTAAATTATAAAAAATGCTACAGTGGTTTTTACAAGCTTATGTCAACTGAACTGCTTGGTGTGATGTTGGCAATGTTTTTGAAAGGTTCCCACCCAAGAGTTTATGAAGGCAAAACATGATGCAGGCTGATTCCAATTACTCAGTGTGTGTCAGAGGGGTCAGATTTACAGCCTTGGAGGCAGAAGTCCATTACCTACCAAATAGTTTACTGATGGAGTTCCATGGTGCCTCATTCACCAAGTGCTAGACATGAAATGGTGATATAAAACATATCTCTGCACTGGAGAGGCTAACAGTCCACCAAGGGAGGTGACATTATATATTGGCACAGAATGCTAAATCATTCAGGTTTCCTGTGTAGAACTGCCAATGCATGATCCTGGAGTTCAGAAGAGATCTCAGTCAGTGGAGGTGAGCCTAGTCAAGGGGCCCTGGGAAGAAAGCTAAAAGGAATTAGCAAAGGTGTCAGGTAAACTGATTCTAGTCCCGAGACTAGAATCAAAGAGAGCCAAGAGTTGAATGTTGGGATCTGTAAAGACACGGAGAAGTATTGAAGGAAACACAGACTCATGAGAAAAGGATGGAGAAAGCCAACAGCAGGGTAGTGTGATGTTAAGGAAATGATCGCAGGGAGAACGGCACCAGAGCAGCAGGCTGCTGATGTCAGACATAGCCAAGGAAAATGGTAGAACCAAGAGGAGGAAAGAAAGAAAAGGTAGAATATTATAGGATAATGTAGGATTATATGGAAGGCAGCTATTTATTCTTTTTAGACATAAAATTTGAGCCATAGGGACCTGTGGTTCTCCCCCAAATTATGCAATTAATCAATAGAAGTCCTGGCATATGTCACAGAGAAGTATCAAATAAAGATGTATAATGTGTACGTGTATATCATAAATAAATTATATTTGCAATCATTATTATGAAAGCTTCCTCTGCAGAATTCTGTCTTATTCATTTTATGTCCCCTTGATACCTAAGTGGGAAATGAGTGATTGATGTGAACTGAAATATTAAATGATTGAGAAGTCATCATCATAATTGATGATGACAGATTGTTTCAATCTCTGCCGAGTGCCATTCTGTGGAATACTTCTCTGAGTTAGCAAATTGATTGGCTAAACAAAATCTATCTTTATAATCAATATTATCATTGCAATCATCTCCAGTATCAAATGCATCTTCAAGAATATGTGTGGAATATTATTGATGTTGTACTTCTCAATTGATTTTCATTCTGCAAAGATGCTCAACCTGAGCTATATTTTGTGGTTTAGAACTTGCTGTTCCTGTCTTCTCAATATTGAGCAATGCTGTGCAGTAGGGTGTGTGCACTCACTGAGGCTGTATAGGAGAGCAAACCTAAGAGCCTGGTCCTGAGGAGTCCACAGGCTGGCAGCGGAGACAGACATAGCAGTCGTTCACCCTGCAATTCTCAACGTTCATATTTCATCACAATGTGCGAAATGAGCAGCTGTATGAAAATCCAATTTCGTTATCTACCCATAATAATTCTTGGTTATGGCTCTTTTATTTTGAAAAGTTAGTTCCACTAGGAATGGAGTTGCTCCATTAAATGTCTTTAAAATGTGGTTTGCTAAGTGATTGTTTCTATCTTGGTAGGACTTCAATTAAGCTATTCTGGAAAAGGACAGGAACCGTCTAACAGTGCCTTACTTTGGTATCTTTACCTACTGCTTTTTTGTATTGTAAATCCAGTTCCCAGCTGGGATTCAGCTTCCACTAAAATGTTATTGAAATTTACTTATCCTCCCCTCTCTTGCACGCCCAGCATTTCCTTTGATTGCAGGAATGATGCAGGCAGAATATTTTGAAAACAATGTGGACCAAGTCTAAGTGCTTTTTCAACAAGGCATTATTTCATGTGTAGCTGAAACTCTCTGGGAGCTGACAGAGGGAATAAAGACCTTCCCTGTCATCCTCTAAACCATGCCCTGTGTCATGGAGTAGAGCCTGTGGCCAGCACAACGACCCCCTGTACGATTAGCTGATAGGGTTATTTCTTCCCTCTGTTGAAGTACAAAATCTCCTGCTAGAACTGACCTCAGGCACATGCTACACAGAAATCCACAGCCCACCCTGGCTGTGAATGCTGAGCTGACCCCTGAGATGAAAGGATCACCGCAGAATCACCCCAAAGCAGCTAGAGTGACACCGCTGTACCCTAGTCCTGGGGTTTTGATTTGAAACACATAATATTCCTAAATTTAAAAATTCAGTGCCATATCCTCCCTGGAAAAGTCTCCTGAGGAATCTGACTTTGAGGGCTCGCTTACTGTGAAGGATGCCATAGGTCAGTATTTGTAGTGCCTTTGCAGGAAACCTAAGAAAAAATGTGAACATTCTTAATTCCATTGTCCATGCTCTTGGCTCTTTAACATAGAAGGATATTAACCTGCGTTAATGCGATGTGTAGTGTATGTACAATACAGGTTAGCATGCAAACCTGAGTGGTAGTTTCCACGTCATTTCCACATAAAATCGATGTTGCTTCTCTGTATGATTGAATGGGTGTTGCATCAGCTTAGGTGACTGAACTGGACCAGAAGCCACTGTCCACAGAGACAAGCGCTGTTATAAACTTCTTTATCCACCTCGATAGGGCTGCCCAGGCCCGGCATGCTGAATCACGTGTGGGCAGGGGGAGCACAGTGAGGTAAGTCAGGGAGAAGACCGCTGCGCCCCAGGCATCTCAGATGCTGTTCACACCCTCAGAGGGCAAATCAGCTGAGGAAAGGGAAGCACTCTCATTTCACTGCTCAGTGCTCAGATATTTTTCTCAAGGTAATCAGAAATTGGTTATAAGGTAATTTGGAAACAAGTGACTCTGATGGTTTGCAGAATGGTGGTATCTATAGCTTGTGACAAATTTAGCCCCCACAGTGTCTGCTAAGAGCAAGTCATACCTCTGGGTTTATGAAGATTTTCTTTACAGACTGATCATAAAGAAGGCGTTGAGAGAGGGGACAGAGGGATCTGGTGTTGAAGTCACTAGATGACAACCCTGGTCATGACCCGGTGCTGAATCAGTCTAGGACCAACTGTATTTCCCTGCTTTACACTAGTCACTCGTCACCTTGTTACTGCGTAATAAATCGAGATTTGCAGTGAGAAGAGTTAACGATTTTCGTGTTAATAAACAGGCAAGGAAATCATTATCCTTAATTTTCCAGTTTGTTAAATTCTCTTCAGGGTTATTAATAAGGAAAATTGCCATAAAATATTTGAGGGAGCTTACAAAACAACACAAAATAGAAAATCAACACAATTTGCAATCAAATCAAAGTAAAGATTAGTTGTCTACCGCACAAATGTACCTGGGAACAGACGCTGGTTTGGTATTTCAGGACATTTGAATGTTGTAAGTTGTCAAGGAACCATTGTGTTCCTTTTAGTTCCTATCTTCTCTGTCTACCTGTGCCCAAAGCCAGCTCCACAGACAGCAATCACCAGAACTTAATTTTTGAGAATTTTTTGTGTACATTTTATATTCTGAGTAATATTTTGGCCATTCTTTTAAGATCATGATGCATTCTGTATTAACCACTGTTATCCTCTGTTGTGTTATGAAGTTTAGTTCCATTTTTTCATAGAAGAAAAGTATTTTTATATTTTCTTTATCAATATCTGCTCATGTTACATAAAAATTAAAAATTTAAAAAGTCTAACTCAAAACTTATCTGTGATACAAAATAGGCATCCTCACTAGCTGCACAGAGGATCCGAGCTCTGCCCAGCCCAGCATGCCAGTGCAATCCATCAGGGGAACACCTGGCCAGCCTCACAGATGTGCCCAGCCCAGCCCAGAGCCCCAGAGCCATTCATTAGGAAGCGACCAGCATAGCTGAAGGGTCTTGGAGAATTTGAGCTCCACCCATCAGAGCACAAGGTCCCAGCTCCATAGTTCAGAGATGTGGCCCAGCTAGCCAGGCAGCAGGTCCAGAGGTTCTGAATTCTGCCCAGCAAGGAGCAAGGCCCCAGCACCATATACCATGGGTGTGCTCTGGCTAGCCCCATGCTCCAGGGGCTCTGAACTTCTTGCAGTCAGATGCAAGGTCCCAGGGATGCCACACTCTGGGGTGTGCTACACCTAGCCACCTGGGTCCCAGAGGTTCTGAACTCCAACCTGCCAGGCATAAGGCCCCAGTGCCACACTCTGGGAGTGCATCCCTGCTAGCTGCCTGGGTCGTGGAGGCTCTGAACTCCACCTAGCCAGGTGCAAGATCCTAGCGCCATGACTCAGGAGTTTGTCTCTGCTAGCCACCTCAGTTGTAGAGGTTCTGAACTCTACTCAACCAGGTTCTAGGTCCTGGCGACACATGCTGGGGTGTGCCCCTGCTAGCTGCAGGGAGGATACAAGGTCTGCCCAACCTATAATCCCAGAGCAACCCAGCACAGTACATCAGGGGATAATGTGACCAGCCTCACAAGGCACAGAGCAGAAGGCTCCGGTGCCATAGATCAGAGTTGTGCCCCAGCTACCCATAGGGATATTGGAGGATTGAAGCTCTACCCAGTGCAGCATTCCAGTGTAATCCATCGGGAGGCTACCTGACCAACCATACAAATCCCAGAAGAAAATGACAAAATGAAAGAGCAAGATGCAGTCTCAGTCCTCCAGCCCACTGAGAACAAACCAAAGAGACACTGAAAAGGAAAACCCTGGAAATCACACAACTGAACTTTCTGAAATGATAGCAACTGAAGTAAAGGAAAACTCCATGAAGCTATAGAGGAAATCAAATCAGAAATAATCTCTAAGGTGAAAAATGAAATGACAGACACTATGAAAGAAATGCTGTGTGTATCTAAAGAAAATCTAGATAAAAAATAGAGGGACATAAGAAAATGATGGAAACTTTTGAATAATATAAAACTGAATTAGAATGCATGAAACAGTTTCAAAGGGATATTCAGGAAATTAAAAATTCCATTGAAAGTTGTCAAAACCACTTGAATGAAGCTGAAGAATAGACTCTCAGACCTTGAAGACAGCATGGAAGCTTATAATAATGAAAGAAAAGATTTCTTAAAAATAACAAAGAAGCCGGGTGTGGTGGCACACGCCTTTAATCCCAGCACTCGGGAGGCTGAGGTAGGAGGAGCGTTGTGAGTTCGAGCCCGGCTTGGGCTACACTGCTAGCGCAAGGCCAGGCTGAGCTACATAGTGCGACCCTGCCTCAAAAAACTAGGGCCGGGAGTTTGGCTCAGCGGCTTAAGCGCCTGCCCTGGCAGGCACGAGGTTGTGAGTTCGATCCCCGGTGCCGCAAAAAAAAAAAAAAAACAAAGAATCAGGAAACAATTTAACAGCTGCAAAATGATGCAAAGAGAAACAATATAAGATTGATAGGTGTCAGCGTAAATGTAGGGGTCAACATGAATGACCTGTAAAGACTATTTGCAGAAATAATAGCAAAAAATTTTCCAAACATGGGAAGAAAATCTGATATACAGATAAGTGAGGCATACAAAATGCATATTAACCATAAACAAAGTAAATCTTCACCCAGGCATATAATAATTAGGATGTCAGAAATTCAGCAAAAGAACAGAATACCAAAAGCTGTCAGAGAAAAGAAACAGATCACCTACGAAGGAAAGCCTATCAGAATCATGACAGATTTCTCAACACAAACCTTCAAGTCAAGAAGAGTTTGGAGTGAAGTATTTCAAATCCTGAAAGTTTAATCCCAGCACTCAAGAGGCAGAGGCAGGAGGATCATTGTGAGTTTGAGAGCAGCCTGGGCTACAAAGTGAGTTCAAGGCCAGCCTGAACTGCATAATGAGACCTTGTCTCAAAAAATAGGGCTGGGGATTTAGCTTAGTGGCCTAAGCGCCTGCCTGGCAGGCACAAGATTGTAAGTTCAATCCCCAGTACCAAAATAATAATAATAATAATAATAATAATAATAATATCCTGAAAGAAAACAACTTTCAACCCAGAATGATGTATCCTGCAAAATTATCTTTAAAAATTGATGGAGAAACAAGATACTTCTGCAACAAAGAACAACTGAAGAAATTCATGGCCACCAAACCAACAGTAGAAAGAGTGCTGAAAGACACTAGAAAGAGACAAAGATAATTACAATCCCAAGAACAACAGCAAAAGGAAATCACTAAGCAGGGCAAACAATTGAACAGAAAACAGAAAACCAACAGCAGAAAGATAACATGACAGTGATAAGTCAGTACATATCAGTTATATCAATCAATGTAAATGGTCTCAACTCAAGGATAAAAAGAAACAGACTGTCAGAGTGGGTTAAGAAACAAAAGCCAACAATGTGCTGTGTACAAGAAACATATTTAACTCAAAAGGAAATTCATAGACTAACAGCCAAAGGATGGCAAACAATACTCCATGCAACCAGAACCGAGAAAAAAGCAGGAGTAGCTATTTTGTTTGCAGACAATGTGAACTTCAAACCAAGAATGATCAAAAGAGTTAAGGAAGGTCCCTACATACTTGTTAGGGGAAAACTTGAAGAGGAAGAGATTGTGATCATAAATATATATGCACTAAATATGGGAGTACCCAGCTATGTAAGACAAATCTTAATAGACATGAAAAACCAAATAAACAATAATACAGTTACACCGGGAAACCTTAACACCCCATTGTCACAAAGAGACAGATCAACCAAACAAAAAATCAGTAAAAAAATAACAGAACTGAATCAAACTTGTGAACAAATGGACATAGTAGATGTGTACCGAGTGTTCCACCCAACAACATCAGAATAAACATTCTTCTCAGATGCACATGGGTCATTCTTTAAAATAGATCATATACTGGTCCACAAAACATGCTTAAGTAAATGCAAAGGACCTGAAATAATTCCATGCGTATTATCTGACCATAGTGCAATAAAATTGGAAATTAATGACAAAAAACCCACAAGAACCCAATAAACACATGGAAATTAAATAACACTCTCTTAAACAATCAGTGGGTCATAGAAAAAATTAAACAATAGCTACAATGAAATGAAAATGCAAATACAAATTACTGGAACCTGTGGGGCACAATGAAAGCAGTCCTCTGAGGGAAATTTATAGCACTAAACTCCCACATCAGAAAAGTGGAAAGAATACACATAAACAACCTAATGTTGCACCTCAAACTTCTAGAAAAAGAGGAGCAAGTCAAGCCCAAAGCCCAAAGAAGGGAGGAAATTATAAAGATCAGAGCAGAAATTAATGCAACTGAAACTAAGAAAGCAATGTAAAGAATTAGTGAATCGAAGAGTTGGTTCTTTGAAAGAATAAGTAAAATTGATAAATCCCTAGCCAAACTTACCAAAAAGAGGAAAGAAAAACCTCAAATCCAAGCAATCAAAAACGAAAATGGTGAAATCACTACAGATCCTGTAGAAATACAGAAAATCATCAATACCTACTTTGAAAACCTTTATTCCCATAAGTTCAATAACACAAAACAAATGGACAGATTCCTAGAAACATGTGAATTACCAAAGCTGAATCAAAAGATGTAAAACTGCTGAATAACCCAGTTTCAGTTAATGAAATTGAAAATGTAATTAGAACCTTACCAACAAAGAAAAGCCCAGGGCCTGATGGATTCACTGCTGAATTCTACAAGAAATTCAGGGAAGGCTTAATGCCAACAGTCTTAAAACTCTTCAGTGAAATTGAAAGGGAATCAAGTCTCCCTAACTCATTCTGGAAGTTAAGTATTACCCTAATACCAAAACCAGAGAAAGACCCAGCCAAAAAAGAAATTATAGGCCAATCTCCCTAATGAACATAAATGCAAAAATCCTCAGTAAAATACTGGCAAATAGAATGCAACAAGTCATCAAGAAGATTATATACCATGATCAAGTGGGATTCATCCCAGGAATGCAGGATGATTCAACATACACAAATCAATAAATGTAATACACCATATCAACAGGGCCAAGGACAAGAATCACATGATCATCTCAATAGATGTAGAAATATCTTTTGACAAAATCCAACACTCTTTCATGATAAAAAAAAACCCTACAGAAAATCAGAATAGATGGTCTCTACCTCAACCTGACAAAAGCCATATATGATAAACCAACAGCCAGCATCTTACTAAATGGAGAAAAACTGAAAACCTTCAACCTAAAATCAGGAACAAGACAAGGGTGTCCATTATCACCACTCCTATTCAATATAGTCCTGGAAATATTAGCCAGAGCAATTAGACAAGAGAGAGAAATAAATAAGGATAGGAAAGGAAGAAGTTAAATTATCATTATTAGAGACAATATGATACTTTACATAGAAGACCCCCAAGAATCCATTGAAAGACTTCTAGATATAATAACCAAATTCAGTATTGTTGCTGGATACAAGGTCAACACTCAAAAATCAATAGCAGTCTTGCACACAAACAACAAACTCACTGAGAGGGAAATAAGAGAAACCACACCCTTCACTATAGCATCCAAAAAAATGAAATACTTAGGAATCGCTCTAACAAAGGAAGTAAGAGATCTATACAGTGAAAGTTACATTACTCTGGAGAGGGAAATCAAAGAGGTTTTCAGAAAATGGAAAGATATTCCCTGTTCATTGATAGGAAGAACAAACATAATGAAAATGGCCATTCTTCCAAAATTGTTATACAGATTTATTGCAATCCCAATCAAAATACCACTTGCCTACCTCACAGAGATACAGAAATCATTCCTGAAATTCATCTGGAACCAGAAAAGACCTAGAATAGCAAAGGCAATTCTGGGCAACAAAGGGAAGGCAGGAGGCATCAGAATCCCTGGCTTGAAACTATATTACAAAGCTACTGTGATAAAATCAGCATGATACTGGAATAAAAACAGACCTGAAGATCACTGGAATAGATTAGAAGATACAGCCACAACTACAAACACACTCAGCCACCTCATCTTTGACAAAGGGCTAAACATGCACATTGGAAGAAAGTCAGCCTCTTTAAAAAATGGTGATGGAAAAACTGACTCTGTATATGCCATAAACTAAAACTAGATCCATGTCTATCACCATGCACTAAACTAAAGTCAAAATGCATCAAAGATCTGAATATTAAAACAGAGACACTAAATTTGCTGGAAGACAAAGTAGGTAAAAATCTTGATGACATAGCAGTAGTCAGAGAGTTTATGAACAAAAATCAAACTGCATGGGAAATACTTTCCAGAATCAACAACTGGGATCTCGTCTTATTAAAAAGTTTTTGCAAGTCAAAATAAATCTCCAACAGAGTGAAAAGAAAACCCACAAATTGGGAAAATATCTTAGTCAACTGTCCCTCAGACAAAGGACTTCTACCTAAACATATAAAGAATTTAAAAAAAAAAAATCAGGCCTCCAAAATCCAAGGACCCAATCCAAAAATGGGCATCTGAGATGAAGACACACTTCTCAGGTGAAGAGATAGAAATGACAAATAAATATATGAAAAAAGTTCAACATCAATGGTCATTCGAGAAATGCAAAGTAAAACAACACTGAAATTCCATCTCATACCATAAAGCGTGGCCAAGATCAAGAAATCAATCAATAACAAATGCTGGAGGGGCTCTGGGGAAAAAGGAACTCTTTTCCACTGTAGGTGGGAGTGTAGGCTGCTGCAGTCGCTGTGGAAGTCAGTGTGGAGATTCCTCAAAAAGCTAGGATTAGAGGTTCTATTTGACCCAGCTATCCCATTTCTGAGCATTTTCCCAGAAGAATTAAAAACATCATCCCACAGTGATATATGTGTACCCATGTTTATAGCAACACAATTTGTAATAGCCAAATCTTGGAAATAATCCAAGGGTCCATTAATCAAGTAGTGTGGTACTTTTATACAATGGAATACTAGTCTATAAAGAAAGATTGCATGGAGACTTTTATAAGTAAATGGGTGGAACTTGAGACCATACTCATAAGTGAAATAAATCAAATTCACATGTGTAAATACCATATTGTCTCCCTAGTGTAAAAAACTGAAAAAATATATATACGATCCAAAATCTACAATAAATACTGTATAAAGGTAAGAAACTGCTCAAACAGGAAAAGTAATTGGGATAGGGAAAAGGTGGAAAGAAGGAAGGGAAAAGGTAAAAGACGTAAGTTTATCTATATACATAAGATAGCTAAAATGACTGTATTGCTAAATGTATTAGTTATTGGAAAAGTTAATACTCATATGACCAGATCAATTTTACACGTCTATATCTGTTAATCTAAACAACCCCTCTAAAGGTAACAATACGCAATATTACAACCCTTGTCAAATCCCTATCATCTTGTTTTGTAAACCTATACTTGTTGTTGTTGTTTGTTTGTCTCATTTGCTGTTTGTTTTTCTTTTCTGTGTCTTTTTTCACTTAAATAAAAAAAAATAATGCCAAATTTTTGAAAAGCAGCATTCTAGACTGTAGTCTTGTTTTCCTTTATTGATACGTGTGAACACTGCATACTATAAAGAACGCATAAGCGGATCTGTGTGACCATCCGCGTGCGCAGACTCGGGGATACCATGTGCTCACAGTGACCCCTTTGGGAAGTGGTGGATGGGTTTTACGTCCTTTCTGAAGCGCTTGGTGATTATCGGGGAGTGGCCATGCGAGACAGCGGGCCACCGCGGTGCTTCTGCAGTAGCAGTGTGCGTGTAGATCACCTGGCAGCTGGTTAAAGGCTGAGTGCCGGCCTCCAGCCTCCGTGGAGCCCTGGCAGAGCAGGCCTGGAGCGGAGACGGTGTCTGCACTTCTAACAAGTTCCCGGGTGGCCGCAGCGCAGAGGACACTGAAGCCACATGCTGAGAACCTTTGCTTCCAGCGCAGGGTTTGCTGTAACTGCAGAGCTTGTGGCAAGGAAGCACAGCTCCTCTTCACTCTGAGGTGCCTCTCTGTAGAAGTAAAAGGTGAAATATTTGTGCTGGAAAAGATGGTAGGAGGTTAATTAAAGTAAGACTTATAAAATCTCGACATAGTGAAAGCAGAGTATTGTTATGGCTCGTGGGCCATGTAATTTCTTATAGGGTTGTTTAATAACCAGATACTGACAAATATAAATATGCACATATTAAAAGAAACAATTGAAAAGTTTACCTGACCTTGTTCTGCCTGGAATCATCACAAAGAAATTCCTTTCCTACCAAAATGTGACTCTGAGGTGATTGCTGGCAATTGCAGACAGTGTATCAGAGGTTTCTGCCCAAAGTGTAGTGTTTGTGCTCCTCAAAAACTGTACTGGGAAAATTTCAGAGTGTAGACCTGTGCAATCCAAAACAGTCACCACTAATTACATGCAGCTAATGAGGATTTGCGATGTGGGTGGTGTGCCAGAAATTGTTGTTAGTTGGTTTTGAAGAGAGATTGTTTTTGTGGGTTTTGAAACTTAGTATGAAAAAGAAATGAATATGAAGTATCACATCAGTACCTTTTTATAAGGAGTATAGATCCATTTAGTTTGCTTTTTTAAAATTATAGCTGCTAGAAAATTTTAAATTGCATATATGGCTTTCATTATATTTTTGCTGTAGATAGTTAATTTAAAAAAGGGTTGGTGATAGAAGTCAGTACTTTTAAAAAGCTCATGCAGATTTCTTACTATTGTTTTGGTTTTTTAAAGACAAAAGTCAGTCCATCTTTAATATCCATGTAATTTTATGTATCTTATATGGCTATTATGCAATTCAAATTTATTGTCTAGGTATAATAACTTTGGTATAGTCTGGTAGCTTCAATATAGAACAAAGAAGCATGTATTTGTCTCCTTTGTCCTGTCCAAGAGTTCAGTATATTTGTCATTTTACAACTCAGAGGACTTAGATCACTGCTCCAAGGTTCAAAACTTGATGATTGTGAGAGATGAACACAGAATCGATGCTGCTCCCACAGGTGTGTGAACCGGGGTGACGTGCAGGGCTTATCTGAGCTTCCTTGAGTCCAGAGGGATTGCGTTGGACCACATGTAAAATACTTAATGTCATTCCTGTAGATAAGGAAAAATGCTACCTTTAAAAAAAAAAACTACACTACAGGTAAGTCCATCCTGTGGATCACAGATCGGATGTGACTGAAACAGTACTTCCTGAGGAAGGTCTGTTTTGGACCATACAGGAGTTGTTGAATTTGTATTTTAGTAAGACCTTAGAAAAAGACCACCTTAACTCTGTATTTCAGCTATGAATAGAAGAATTGTTTTAGTTATTGGTCCCAATGCTTGAATCAGCAAGGAGAGCAGGGTAGGAGAGCCATCTTCACCACTGCTGTGTGTGTTCAGCTCTAGGAAGAGCAGTCCCTGGTGGCCGTATGTTAACCAAAGCTAATGTTAGCACCCATGTTGCTGCTCGCTTCCCACTGCTGGGGAAAAACACCTGAGACATTTGGCATATAAGGATCAGCTTCGTCTCCATTCTAGAAGTTCCTGTCAGTGGCCAGTTGGCCCTGTTGCCTTTGGATCTATGGCAAGGTCACACATCACAGTGGGTATGGATAGCAGAGCAGACCTGCTCTTCTCATGACCCAGAGCTAAGAAGAGAGAAAGGAGTAGAGTGGAGTCCCCAGGTTCTTGTTGAGAGTGCAGCCCCTGAGAGCGGAACACTTTCTCCCAGGCCCCCACCTGCTAAAGACCCTGCAACCCCTCAAGAGCACCAAGCTCAGACCAATCCTTCACCTATGGGCCTTGGTGAAAACTCAGATCCAAGCTCTGTCATCATCTCACAGGGCTGTCTTAGGAAATGATTTACAAGATGAAGTAAATTGGAAGCTTTTAGCAGTGTCGTACCAGGAGGTATTCCATCCACCTTAGTAAAGCTGAAGTACTGCAGGAATTCAGATTTGTAGGGGATTCGCATGCTTAGGCTGTACTGCTGGTGTTTTTATGTGAATGAGTACATTTTAACTGCTACCCAGATCCCATGCGTGATGTGTGATAGAACAGGAGTCAAGCACAGGAGCAGTCAGCAGCAGCATCGAAATGCTGTGAGCAGCAGACAGGGATCACAGCATCCGTCGTGGCTCTGTGAACGTGGGAGATCAGGCTGATCCATAATTGTTGAAAAGACACTTCTCAGACTATGTCAAACGTGACTAGATCGGTATAGTAATATTTACCTTTTAAAATATTTTGAAAGTTCACCTAAGTTATTTGCATCCCAACTTCACACAACAGTGAAGTTTCTACTCCAGCACCACTCATTTCACGCACAACCCAGTTGGCGTCTCTCACAGCTCACTGTGAGTGAGTCGCATCTTCATCTGCCCTGCCCGGGGATGGTAGTTCAGTGTGGAATCCAAGATACTGCCCAGCACTTTTTTTGAGTTGGCCAACAGAGAAGGAGAAGGAAGCCGCCTTTATCGACTCCTTTCAGTTTCCCTCATTGTGATGTTAGCCACATTCATAAGGATATGACACACTTGAAACCCCTGTAAATAGGTTATTGAGTGTAACAGTTTCACTTCCAGAGATGACAGACCCCAAAACACAATCATTGCATTGTGTTTCTTTGTCTTCCTGCATGGACTCAATACAGATAAATACACAGACAAGTGGGAGTAGCAAAATAGGGTCTAGAGTCTAGACTTTTTGTACACAAATTCAAAACAGAGCAGTAAGATTCTCTCTCTCTCTCTCTCTCTCTCTCTCTCTCTCTCTCTCTCTCTCTCTCTCAAAATATATTGAAGGCTCTGTCCCCTAAAATACTACCAAAATAACATTAAATAAAGCCATTCAAGCACCTAGGCATATTGCTTCTCATGGGATGGGAAATAACTACCTCAACAGAAGCTTACTGGCTTTTGAGGCAGAGGATTGGTATGAGTGGGATGAAGTTGACACAATGCTTTAGGATTGGTAGAAACCACTAGGAAAAGCTTTCTCAGGAGTTTTATGGAGTAAGCGGTGAACTGATGCTGTCTCCTGCCAGTCGGGTAGCCTGAGTTTCATTGCAATGGAATCTCCTGAAGTTTTTGAAAAGAACAACAGGCTATTTGGCAATTGTTGGGGTCAGAGTTTCCTAGAATTGTAAAATCATGTTAGTGAAGAGAATAGCTTAATAAAGTCACTATCATAGCTGTCTTAGCATTGCAGGTGTAGATGACTGGGTTGTTGTAAGTAATGTTTAGTATTACTGTAATAAGATGTCAACATTTTAATTACTTTATTTCCAGAGGTTTCAGCTTTAACTGGAAAATATTCATTGTTGCACTGACCAAATAGCTGGAAAATGTAGGAAGGAGGAAAATAAAACAGGGAAGGAGAATAGAGAACCAGGAAAAGGGTGTGCAGTTACACTGTTTGTGTATGTGATAGGACTGCTGGAAGAGGCGCTCCTGGCAGTAGGACAGTTGAAAACACTGACGCGAACTCCTCCCCCGTGAGAAGGACTTGACTGCCCACCACAAAGCCTGGGCACGTGACGTGCGTTCGGTTAGGGTTAGGGTTGAAATACAAGCAAGTTCTGTCATCGTGTCCCTCTTGCAAAACCTAGTCCAACACTGTGGGCAAAAGGCTTTCCAAGCAGCTGAAACAGGAGGCGATGGTGCTGGAGAAGCGTGGAGTGAGCGTCGGTCTGAGCCAGGGTGGGTGAGGAGGAGACTGAGGAGAGAAGTGGGAGTCTGATCGCTACCGAGGAGCGGCTCTTCCCGTGCAGTGCAGGACCTTGGCTCCTTTGATTCTCTGCTAACTTCTACAGTTGAGAGCTCTGTGGTAAAATATGACCGTATTTTGGGCTGTGATACCTGCTCACCCTTATAATGCTTGTGACTCTCTTCTTGAGTTCTTAATTCCCATTGGTACTGCAGTTGGGCCTATTACTGTGTTTCTAATTTACAATACAAACACCTTAGGGACAAAGACTGCATTTTATCCATGTTTGAATCCTAAATAAAGCCTAATAAAGTGAATAATAAGTGTTCAAGTAGTGTTAGTTGAATTAATTTGTTCATCTTGTAGAGAAATATTAAATTCTTTGATAATGGGCAGATTATTATCTTATTCCATCACAGTTTATTATCAAAGATAAAGTTCTTAGATCACAAGCCTATTGCACTTCGGAATAAATCTCTACATTTTTCCTCTTTGAGTACCTTTCTGTTGTCAGTATATTATTTATTTATAAAACTGTCATCAGACCCATCTTTCATAAATGTGTGTAGTTGCACTGTCATGGTGTCCTAAATGTCCTAAATCTCCTCAAAATGTTTTACCTTTCATGGTCAACAATGAATATTTTCCTAGTTAAAGCTAAGACCTGTGGATTTGGAAAGGGTAGGAAGTTGCCCAGGGTGGGGTCTGGTGAATGAGGTTTTGAAGGAGACACACCGTGATGTTTGGGGGAGCCTGCCTGTGCAGTGGGGGGCTCTTGGCAGCAGCGTTCACTGTGTCACTGGTCACAACTTGTAAAGGCGCTCATGAACCAGGACTTCCAGAACTACTCTAGAAAGTGACAATACTAATGGGATAAGTGTCCTCAAAATGAGGGAGACTATTTTAAGGGGAATCAATAGCAATGTTTTTTTTTTTTTTTGTAATAAGTATTTTTAAATTTAAACATTCACTGTATATTTTGTTCACACAGTATACCTTTTTCATTGACCTTTTGAAAAATGCACTATTTGTATCACTTGGGTGCATTCACTGCATTTAAAAGTTCAAATTAAAGACCATGGCTAGAAGCCTCATGCTTCTCTTTTTTTGAGGACATGTATTATATTATTTCTTTCATGTTTTCTTATTTTTCTGTTTTTCTATTTTAAACTCTCTTTAGCTTCTTAGATTTAACCACTGGGCCTGTTGCCTTTAACTATGTTTTCATCATACTCTGAGAATTACTGAATCTTAGTTTTTGTTTTTTTTTTAATTTTACTGATCATACATCATCTGTGCATGTATTGCATGAAATATGTATATTTCTGAAAATTCTTCTTTGTTCTCTAACTTTTCAAATTTATCATCCTGTTATTTTTTGGGTGCCCACATCTTTTTGAATCTTTTGATGATACTATATATTTGTTTTCTGTGTTTTTTTGAGTTTATGTATGCCTTGTTCCTCTCATATCATAGTCATTGTCTCTTTTCTGTGTTCTACTAATTTTGTCAAATGTTTATAGACCTTTAGTAATCTTTCCATATTTTCTTTAAATAAATACACTTTTTTATTGAAGCACATCGTACTTTTTGATCAGACCTTTTTTAGTCATAAATGCTATCTGCCCAATGACACGACACTTTGTGGAATGTGTAACTCAGATACACACCCACACAGGGACGGGTATGATCTCACTTCTCACTGACTGCAGCAAAATTCAAAGACTTAATTTTTGAGTTATCACAATGAATATTCTTTTCATCTTTATTATGTGTTAGAAGAAAGATTTAATCAAACTCAAAACCTCAGTCCATGACTTCCCGTATCCCTAGCTGGACAAGAATTAACCTCCTTGAACTTAACTGTAGGGATATGAGGAATGGATCATTTATCTAGAAAGAAGTGGAGATCTAAAAGTGTTTTAATGCATAAACAGTTTAGTCCTTTACACTTAATTTCAAGGAAATATCTGTTTGTAATAATATATATGCCTACTCAGAATACCATAGCCATATAATCGGCAGAAGTTTATTTTACAAAATAAATCCAGTCTTGATGTAACAAATGGAAATGCTCACATGTGTTGTACCCTGGCTGCCCCTGAAGTCTGTAAGTTACCCATCGGCTCTATAATTCTTGAACAAAGAAAAAAATATGTTAAAGATTACCCTTCCACCATTTCACATGAAATTACTGTCCTTTTTCCTGTAATCAACAAAAATCTAATCATGATGACAGACGATGCTGTTATTTATTCCTCTCCATGCTATAACACGTCCCGTGTGTCTTTTGGTTTGCAGACCCTGTCCCGTGGCCCCTATTTGGTGATCTTTATAGACATGGGGGGAAGTCTCCACCTTGCACATAAATACAAGTGACAGAAGAAATAGGCCTGCTGTCTGTTCTGCAGCAGTCATTGTTGAGCTGTTTACCTGGATGAATGCATCTAGTGTGTCAATACTGCATGAGTTTCAGAGGGTGGGCTTTGGGGTAGACAGCCCAGTGTGAAAGTCTTCTTGTTGACTGCACTGATCAGTTACTTATGATCTTTTCATCCTAATTTTCTCATCTGTCAAGTAGGGATTGCACATGTTTAATTTTAGGGTGATGACGAGAATGAAATAAGTTGGTACAGGTGGGTCTCTTTCACACCTGACTAACCCAGAGTAGACTTTCGCCAACGTCACTAAACTGAAGAGGAAAAGGTTCCCGAGGGGAGGGAGGGTAGATGAGCGAGGTATGTCACGTGACATTGTGGACTGGTTTATCTGAAGGAGGGTCGGTCTGGTTTGAGGGATTGGGAAAATCTAATACAATGATCCCACAGAAGTAAGTTTCTTCCCCCACCGAGCAGTTAAATGAGCACTGACTAGCTCAAAAGGACAAAGCAGTTTATTTTATAGATTTTACGAATGGCTACTTGGGCAGGGAAATTCTGCCATACTTTGTGAAGTCGCTAATCCACTTATCCATAAGGTGATAGTGTTCGAATCTTGTCTTTCCTGATAGATGAGTTGCTCTCCCAGAACAAGCTGTCTGCAGCAAGCCCTGATACATTGTATCTGGCTTTGAAACAGATACAGACAAAACAAAACATACAGACAGACAAAACTCAGGGGTTGTCTTGATGCTGAAACAGGTTTGAAATGAGATTTTTGGTAATTGTGTTTAAAAAAAAAAAGACATGAGGTAAGACAACATATGTAACAAAGGAGCTGATTTATCTGAATTTTCTTGGCCCGTGAGCACACCATGAATCTTTCCTGGTCTCCTTCAGAAAGGCATATTATCTATCACAGGATTCCCATCGAGCCGGACGTTGCTACACGCGGCAAACACTAAGTCACCCACAACTGTGCGTTTCTTATTCTTCCAGTCTCTCTGTGGAGAGTGCAGTTGCATTCACACCATCTGCAGACACAGTGCAATTTATCTTCCTCTACCTACTAACCTCTTAGCTGCCTGGAAAGGTAATTTGTTTTGGGGTAGTCCCAAATATTTCAGTTTTGATAAACCCATGAAGGAGCCCCCTGTGTCAGTAACCATGAATCTGAAACCCTAAGCCCCAAACGTGGAAAGCTGTGTTCACAGTGAAGAAACCCTGGATGGCACGCACGGTTCTCCAAGGAAAAGAACCCTAGGGTTGACGGGGAACAGCTCAGCCTAATAACCGAAGCCAGGAAGTTTAGGACGTCTACAGCTACTTAATGCGTGTCAGACTGCTTCCCATTTTGTCTAAATTCTAAGCAGAATTTCAAAAGAACTCTTCTGCTTAGATTTCACAACCAATACATACTTCCATTTTTTTTCTTCTGCCACCTTCAAATTATTTTTAAAAGTAATATCATGCAGATATTTGTAAGAGAATTTGCTTTGTTTTAATAAAAATATTTAGTCCTTATTTTAATTATATGAAAGCAAATTATAAAGCATACATTTAAAAATAATTTATGTATCGAATTGCAGTTTCTACTGATTCCAAGCTGAGAAAATTGTGTGTATATATATATACATATATATATATATAACACATGAATTTTACTTTAAGAGACTTAGAAAAGAAAGTGTTACCTTATCTCATAAGTATATATAAAGCATTTTCTTTATATATATAGTATTTACATATATCTAGCATTTTCTTTATATATGTAAAGCATTTTTCAGTTATCACACTTTTGTGCTATTTGTGAACTTATTACACCATATTGTCAGGCTGTTAGTGGGACAAATAAATTCACTAAAACAGTGGGAAAGTACAGTTTCTTACAGGTAGAAAAGCAAGCATTTCCCTTTGATTTCAGCTCATATAAAGGACATGGTTATTGGATGTAGTTTTTTGGACCATGCTGCATGGCTGACTTCTTTTTTGTTTTCTGTCTCTGTCTTTGTGTCTGTCTCTCTCTGTCTCGCTGTCTTTCCCTCTCTCCCTTCCTCTTCCTGTGGTTCTGGAGGTTTAAAATTGAACCCAGGGCCTTTTGCCCTGAGGTCCATCCCCTGCCCTTCTTTGTGTATCTTTTTTTTATTTAAGAGAGAAAAAAAGACACATATAAGAAAGACAAAAAGCAAAAGAGACAAACAAATGACTAGAGCAAACGCACAACAGTACTATTATAGGTTTATAAAACAGGATGATAGAAACTTGACAATGGTTGTAATATTGCATATTGTCATCTTCAAAATGGTTGTTTACATTAACAGATACAGACATGTAAAATTGATCTAATCATATGAGTGTTAACCATTCTTTCTCAACTAATTCATTCAGCAGTATGTTTGTTTTAGTTATCTTACATAGACATATATACAGATTTATATCTTTTCCTTTTGATGCAGTATTTCATGAAGTCACTGAGCTGCCGGGCCAGCTCAAACCTGTGATCCACCTGCCTCATCTCCCCAGAGCCCCCAGGTTATTGGGGTGCACTGTGACACCCAGTCTGCGTGGATTTTATATCTGCTGATTATCAGTCTCATATTCATGGTAAAAGGAAAGCAAAACAAGACAAAAAAAACACCCCTAAGTTTCTGAAAGTCTTATCTCACCTGTAAACCCACATTGAAAGCAAAGTGAAAATCTAAGACATAAATATTTGTATCCAAAGTGGTTGTGCTGAGAATCGTCTGAATTCAGTTTTTTAAAAATAATGTAAACAGAAGGCATGCTTCAGTATCTTTGAATGGAACTGATCAATTTGAATGTTTCCAACCCATACTCTGTATTCCTTATTGATATTTTGTATTGTACCTTATGATTTTTAGGTAAGAAGGGATGGTGAATTTTGGTTTAAGCTGTCACCTTATACTACCATATTGAAGTATTTTAGGTATTTTTAGCTTTGGAAAAGTTTTGTGTTTTCTTCCACTGATAAGTTATGGATAATCTCACTCAAGTGGAAATGTTCAGATCCATCGTTTTAGTGAAGTAGTCTGGACAAATCTACTACAGTTTCTTGTAATTCAGAAGTCCAGGTGATGGTGTAGCCATCTAAATGCTTCGTGATTGGTATGAAAATATGATGGATTCCTCATCCTATAAATGGTCAGAGTCCTTAGTGTAAAATCACTCCAGGCACAGCTTGTGGGATTTTAATATTCTTCATTTTCTGCTTTTGCTTTTTGTTCCGAGCCAATTCCTAGTTGTTGACCTGCTATTTTGATATAATGTGGTTCTATTTTATAAATTTTTCTTATATTGGCTTTCTCTTTTTTGCTATGGGAAGGGCAGAAAATTTTTTACATAACTCTTCTGGATTTTTAAACCTTGTAGAAGTGAGGTATATGTTTTTCTTATATGCTTAGTGGTGCTTGCGACACCTTATGCTTAATTTCAGCTGCAGATATCATTAACATCTTGGCAGACAACTGCCTGATCAGTCTGTGGAAACTTTACTGCTCATTGTGTATTGCTTGTGGGAATGTTTCAGCATTAGAACAATCCCACCCAGGACGCTAGTGAGTACAGCAAACAGACCATGACAAAGAGTGTTGGAAGACAGGTATGGCTTGTCTTCTACTATTACTCATGGGATGGAGGACATTTACAGGTAAGCATAATAATGAAAATCTTAATCTTATAGAAAAGTGAAGATTCAAGGGCTTAAAAACTTAAAATAGGAAAGTAATAAAGCGGGTAGGAATAATTTGAGAAGTATTGAAGTCTATGCTAATTATGTTTGTAGTTGCTGGCTTGGCTCTAAAGAATGAGGTCTAGGAATACTTAGAGAAGAATCCGTATTCTTTGCCTGACTACCACCAACTACTGTGTTTGTTTCATTAGCTGGCAAACAATGCTGGTCTTAGGATTTTTCCTTCTGGTACCTTGAAAGAGCCAATCAGATTCTCTCAACTGTCCCTGCGAAGACTACATCTCTGTTGTGTTTCCCGAATCGCACAGTCCAGCCCTGCCAGACGTTAAAATGCATGATGATGCATCTGTAATCCTGAAAATGGCAGGGCACTGGTAGAAGAATAGCAGATGAATGGCAGTGAACATAGGCCCATAAATACAGTGGAGGAGACTTAATGTGTGACTAAGGTCATATTTGTGTTCAGTGATAAGCAGGAGCAAGTGAGTACCTGCCCATAAAGACAAGAAGCTGTATTCTTACCAACTCCTCGCATCAAATTGAATTCCACATCAACTGAGCTTTAAACATGAAAAAGAAAGAGAAGTGAGAGACACACACACAGAATAATTGAAGGAAAGCTTTTAAAAAATATTTTTTAGCAAGATGGCCTTTGTCGGTATCTTAGAAAATTCAGAGACTGTGAAGGAAAACAAGGATACTTTTAATATTTATAAATCATATGCTTCTACAGACTTGAAAAAAATCTTACAAACAAACAACAAACTGGGAAAAATATTTGTAAATCACATGAAATAGAATGAATGTATATTCTAGGCATAGAATTTTAAAAAAATAATAGCAAAAGATGAGCAACTCCAGAGATGAACTGATCGAAGGATATGGACAGTATAAAGAGAGTGAAATCAAGCTGCACCTTTGACAGGTGGGTCAGCCTTCTCAGCTGTAGTAAGCCTGGCACCCATGGTTACCCGCAAGATTGACAAAAATGGAAATACTTCATAGAACTGGGTTTTGAAGGAGAAAAGTACTTTCCTACACTGGATGATATACTATGTTTTGAAGGACAATTTAATAACAGCTACAAAATTCCAAAGTGTAACTACCTATCTTTAGGCCCAGTGGTCCATTTAGCCTAATACCCTATAATCACCTTATCACACTTACGTGTAAATGATATTTTTATTCTTAAATTTATATTTTTAACAACTTTTAAATTTTATTTCATATACTTGCATACAAGTGAACAATGCTTTATAGTGTTTACCTCTTCAAAAAGGCTGATAGGAAGATTCTTCAAATTCTTTATGTAATTTTGTGTTTCCATTATATTTTGTTACAATGAGGTAAACGTTGACATTTTTAGTTGTATCAAAATGTAACAGTAAATGACTATGTACTAAGGTATCTTCATGAAGTGTGTGGATGTAGTGAAAAAGACAGGTTCGAATTGTACCCCCAACTGGAAATTGTAGTTAAAAATATACAAGATAGTAGCACAGATGACATCTAAGAAAGCAGTGCAGCACATATAAACGAAGTACAACAGATTTTGAAGTTTGGGCAAATTCTGCACTTTATTTACTATTTCCATGCTTGAAAGGACTCTTGTGTCTAAGAGAAAATGAGATTGATATCTCTATCCATCACGAGGAATGCAATGTTTTTACTGTATGAATTTGTTCACCCATAAAGTGCTTTTAGCTATGTTGGTTATTTAACAGTGGCGTGACAAATGGTGTCATTTACACAAACCCTGAGCTCCTCAGAAAGTAGATTTCCTACTCCTGCATGTTGCCAACTTCATGTGGAAGGACCATCATTATATTTTTGACCTCGTGGTTGCCTAGTGATTGAAAACCTTCAGATTTACAGACTTCTTACAATAAGAATTTATCTGTCGGCATCAAGTAGTTGAGTTGATAGGTTTTTATAATAACATGTTTTTTTCTAATAGAAGAAAACATTTTCTAGCCCCATCGAGTTCTCGTGGTCAGAAGAGACTTTAAACAGATAGGGTTGCAGCCTCTTTTCTCTCTGTCCCTCTACTCCTGTCTGCTGAGGGCCACGGGGGTGTCGTGTGAACACAGCCTTAGACTCCCTGCTGGGAGAAAAGGGTGGGGGCTGCTCTCTCTCAGGTGGGCTCAGGAACCACAGACTAAGGAAATAAGTCGTGAAAACTGAGTTCTGTCTTTCTGGGTGAACATTTATTACCTGTGAACATGCATATTTATGAAGTCACAAAAACTGCAGAAGGCGCAGTTTTCAGGTATGGATATTCAAGGAAAGAACACAAGGGCGAAGTACTTCAAACCCAGCAGCAGGAAGTCGGACACCACTCACCCACCCACCCCAAACGTGGCCCCAAACTGAGTAAATGGAAACCCATTGTCTCTGATTTAAAATTACTTTTCCAGTGTTTTACACATGTGAGTCCATTTCCCTAGAGATCATTATTTTTTGACATTTTTATGAACGCACACTTGCAGTATTTCGTAGTCATACTGCTTTGGGGGACCGAGTGGTATAGAGATACAGCACAGCTTAACCATTTCTTGTCCGTTTTCCTCCTTCTTGTGCCTTCTCTCACACCCTTCTGCATCTCCAGTAAGTCTGCCGGTTAGTATCCTACCAGCTGTCCTTTGTTTAACTGGTTAATTTATTCTTGTTTTAGGTTTCTCACGGAAGAGAAAGCAACTTTCCATGTCTGTCTTTTTCAGTTAGCATTGAACTCTCCAGTTCCAGCCTCTTTCCCCCAAATGACATGGTTCTTTCTTGCACGTGGTCCCACAGAACTCCATCCTACATACATAACATATTTTCCTGAGCCGTTTCTCTGCTGACGGGCACCTAGGCTGTTTCAGGGCTTCACTGTTGTAACTTGCGCTGCTATAAACATGAACATGTGTGCATCACCGCACTGGGGTGCCCCTGACTCCTTCAGGGACGTGCCCGCGAGGGGCCCAGCGGGGCCAACTCCTGAGCCATCCCCGGGACTTAGCCCACGGCCCCTCTTCTCAGCTGCAGTGCTGCAGGCTCAGGCCTCGTGGTCAGTGGACGCAACCTCTTCTCTTTCTCAGTCTTTCTTTATTTATTTACTTAATTTTTTTGGTACCGGGGATCGAACTCTCGACCTTGCACTTCCCAGGAAGGCGTTTGTGCCGCTGAGCTAAATCCCTGGCCTCGGCCTCTTCTCCACTGTCTCCTTTCAGCACATGCTCGTTCAGAAATTGCACGTGAAGTAGCTAGTTCCGAGGGGGAATTAAACTTTTTAAAAATTAAAAAAAAAAAAATACGTGTAAGCAGCCCACACTTTAGAAAGCCATTTAAAAGCCCGAGTCCCAGGGAAGCAGGACGGTCCTGGTGTCTCTCGTGCTGAGTGTGTGCAGTCTGTGTAGTGAGTGCAGGGCCGTGACAGGCCGTGGGGGCTTCTCGGGACACACCAGGATTGTGTTGCTTTCACACTCATTTTTTCAACACAAAATTTTAGTGGTGCAGATTTTTGTTACAGTTTGTACCAGGGAACATAATGCGGAATTCCTAGCAGTTCTCAATATCTAGTACTTAGCATTGAATATTCTTCTCAGTCTTAAAAGACATTTTTTTCTGAGATGAATGCAATGAAAAATGGAAATAATTAGAACTTAATACCAGCTTCAGTCTTGTATCCTCTTCATTGGCAGACTAAAGAAAAAGTAGACACAGTAGCTTGAAGAATAGAATAATTCAGCAAAATTAAACCATGACTAATGTGTAGAGAATAAAAATAAAGATGAAGCTTTAGATTAAATTCATTTCCATCATATCCAAGTACAATAAAATTGTGCCTAGATTAGTAAACCATTTATCCGCAGCTAACACATATTAACATTACAAACTCAAAAATAGTCTTTATGGCTATAGTAGTTACAATAATTACAGTAGTTTTTCTTGGAGTTGGAAATGACATGATATTTAATATGCTAAGGAGAGAAAGGTACAACCAATAAAAGAATATGCCCACCAATTTATGCGTCAAAATAACCTAAGAGAAATGTTCAATGTAATTAAAATTTTCTGCATTAAAAGTTCTCAAATAAATTGTCATATTTGTCATTTACAGCATATTTTGACCCAGGAATGAATGCACTGTAGAATAATTAAATCAAGCTGGCTGTCATTTGCATTACCCCACATACTAAGCAGTTTGTGCAACTGAGAACATTTCTAATCGCTCATGTATGCATTATGTTATTAACTGAGGAAAGGACAAAAAAGATGTGGTATTTCTATATGATGGAATACTACTCAGCTATAAAGAATGATAAATTAGACATTTTCTGTCTTAAATGGATGAGTATTGAAAATATACTTCTCAGTGAACTAAATAAGTCACACATATGTAACCATTGCATTGTTGCACTTGTGTGACGAACTGAAGGAAAATCTATGTATATAAAAAATTAGTTAAGACAGTTAAAAAGAATTTTGAGTGAAAAGTAGTTTTCACAGGGTCATCTTCAGATTTCATTTTTAATGCGAAATGTTTATTTGCAAATAATAGAGCAATCATAGCAAAATATAGTCCTATATCTGGTTTCTCTTGATTCATTGAGGCAAAAGTTTTGTGCTAATAATTTTCTGGACAATGTTTCATGTCTATATCTTATACCCTAAACAACTGCTGTGAATATAACAATATGCAATGTGCTGATTGTTACTCTCCTACTGGCTGGTAGTGAAATTGCTCTACTTTAATTTCTTACTTTTCCTCTGTTTAAAAGAAAAAAAGAAAAATAAGAAAATAAGCAGTTTAAAAAAAAAAGTTTGATCTCCATGAAGAATAGATCTCTTGAACTTATTCCTCCAAACTGAGACTTTATGTTCTCGGACCAACAGATAATAATGTTCAGGATCATGTTAACTTTATAACAATCACAATTTCAAATTAAAAAAGACTAGTGACTCAGCTTTGTCAGTTTATTTAGTGCTTTGATTTGCTCTCAGACTTCAGTGTTCTTGGTGCTGTTAGAGCAGTAAATTTCCTCTGCAGTTCACTCCATTTCGACGCTCACATGACACTGATGTGGGGTGGGTGAAAGGACAAGCAGCAAAATCACCCATGACTCAACGTAATTCCAAAAATAAAAATTATTTCAAACTCTGAAGAATGATATTGATTTGATTCATTGCCGCTTATCCTGAATCAAAGATATTGCAAAACACCAAGCTTACTGAAAAACCTATATTAGTCTCCTTTTTAAAAAAAAAAAAAAAGGTAAAAAAGTGATAAATGCGGTACGACTTGTCAGCCCATTGCCTTTCACTAACCTGGACCTGTAAGCAAGAAGAAATACTGAAAATTCAAGAAGAGTTCTGAAGATAGGACTTGAGTTAAGGTTGGAAAAAGGGAGTTCTATGAGAAAAAATCAAAGAAAATGCAATTGTAAAAGAGAAAGCACAAGAACAATTTAATAATACCTTCAAGTATATCAGAGGCTATTCAGTAAAATCGCTGACCAGCTGTTCTTAATCATCCTTGAAATTATAATTTCAAAGGGGTCAAAACTGTAATTTAACAGATTTAGACCAAAGAAGAGATAAGGACAGCAGACAAAGAACTAGGAGGTGATCCCACAGACAGCCTTAAGAATTGGAGCATCTGAAATTATGTGGTTATGTGAAGTTTTTCTCCTAAATGTAAGGTTGCCTGAACAAGTCTTTTCACTTCTTATTTATTCTCTTCCTTTTAAAGAATAATAACTAAAATTTGCATGATTAAAACATCCCTGCTATATGAACAATTTCAGATGGAGAGGTAGTAAGGAACAGTAATTCCAGAGTGTGGATTATGGAGTCAGACATTCCAAAACTTGAATCCCAGCTCTACAACTTACTACCTGAGTGACCTTGGACTAATTCCTCTGACCCTTAGATTATTCATATGCAAAACAGTGTTACTGCACCATTCCAAATAGGTTGTTATCAGAATAACTGAGATGATGTATGTGCAGGGCATGGTATGTAGAAAACATTTAATGAATGTAGTGGTGAATAGTAGGGCTGTGGTCACTCCCTAGGGTAGCGATGGTGGTTTACTGCACTGTGTTATCTCCTGACTTGAACATCACAAACATTTGTTTAATATAACAAAGAAAACCCTGAAATTAATGCAGGCAAAATTTATAGCAAAATGTATGCAAAGTGGGTATTTTGCCCAACACTTTGACAAAGTTCAGACTTGTTCATTTAACAAATAAGTTTTCAGGGTTAAAACAAGTAGAATGAAATTCCTCAGAGTGCATTTGGTACCCGGAGTCTGCGTGTGGGTGTCAAGGACGAGGGACAGGAGGAGTGGACCCTGGGAAGATGTTCCCTGGGAAGGGCTGCCATCGGAGGGGCGGGAGACTGTCAGGGAGGAAGCAAAGACCCAGGACCAAGGTGAGAGAAGGCCGCCGCACAGCTCCTGCAGGTCAGCAGGGCTACAGAGAGTGGTCGGGAGACCTGGCAAGCGGTCCCTGAGCAGAAGATGCAGAGGACAAACCCCGGCTGGTCAGAGATGCGGAGGCCCTGGAGCAAATCACCACGGGCACGGGAGCGGAATGACGCCGTCTCGGTCTCCGCTCCCGCATGCTCTGCTCTTGCTTTGTGGCAGTGGAGCGTAAGTGCCCCGGGCTTGGAAGGCAGCCACCGAAGCTACTGAGCCTGCTTCCCAGGTGGCGTATGGGAGGGGAGGACAGTTCTCTGGCAAGAGCGCCTCGGTGACATAAAGTGGTAATGAGTTTCTTAGTCCGTTGGGAGCAGTTGCTTGTGGTTTTGACACATGAGATGTTGATGTGATGCTTTAATTTATTATTAATACCGCATTTTAACTTGTGGCTTATAAATAGTGTCTTCCCAGTGACCAGTTAAATTATGAAACTGATCTTCATAAATAATTTACTCTAGAAATAATAAGTGGCCCTAGAGGGAGTTGTTTACTGGCTTTGGTAATCAACCTGACATAAGTAGCTTCTTTATCTGCCATTCTCCTAAATTGTATGTGGTGTTTAATTATTATGTTAATGCAACTAGACTTGCATTTGTTTTTGTTGGTGCAGAAAAGCATTTGATATGTTTTTATATATTTACAATGCAGTTCCTACTGGAAATCAAATGTACCTTGGTTTTTATCGTTGATAATGTAGCTCAAATAAGACATTTGTGTCAGAGATACACTACTCGATGCATCCCCATCAAATTAAAGATGATTTGCTGTGTGATCGTACATGGAGATGAGGTATTTTATTCCAAGTTGTTTATGTGCTCTGCGGTTATTTCTAATTAATTAGAATCCCACTGACACATTATTATTTCCATGAAATTAAAATTTCCTAGATTTACAGCTACCTGTGTTTCCATTTTATATAGAAGGATCTTCCTGTATTATTTAAGTATACATGGAATTTTGCTTCACCTAAATATTTAGATAAATTGATTATCTCTGAGTATCTAGAACATTAGCTCTCAAGGAATGGACCTTAAAGCAGTAGCATCATCTAAGGACCTACTGGAGAAGTAAAATTGAAGTCATCCCCCAGAGCTATTGGATCAGAACTTTGCTGACCATGTCTTAGCTACTTGGGTTTTAACAAGCTCTCCAGGTAAATCTGATGCATGGCAGACTTGGAGAACTGTAAATCTAGTCACTAGATTCTAGTGGGTGAATTAGTTTCTCCATTTAAACTTCTTATTTGATTGATGTAATCTGTGTGACTTGGTAGCCACTATGAAGGATATGTAGGGGGATTAGATACAATGTTCCCCTTCAGTAAGTGTATGATCTGAGATGCTGATTCACAGATGCAGAATTAAATAGTATGAGTTCAATGTATGCCTCAGTGCAATAGATCATGAATTACCAAATTTGAAAGATGGTACAATATTGTCATTATATTGTAGTGGTTAAGCATCAAGCTCCAGGGTTTGACGGCCTTTATTTAAATCCCAGCTGTGCTGGGTACTAATTGACACCTAATTCACAGGATTATATGCAGGCTAAGGACTTAAACCAGTATCTGACAGACGATGAAGACTATATACATTTTATTGTTATTTTAGTATCAAAAGTGTTAAGTTCCAGGGAATGCAAAGTTTTGGAAAGCAGGAATTGGGTTGATTTACAGAAAACAGCAAAACTGTGCATCTGGATCTTGAAGTATAAGCCCATGTCAGGAGGCTGGCAGCAGTGGGGAGGACCACTGGCATCTCCGGTTTGCACACTAGTGTGTGGCCTGGTGGATTTCTGGGAACCCACGGACCTGTGCTTTTCATCTCTGCTTAGACAATAGTGTGATGCTGCCTTATTTTCTTTCACTAACCCTGATCTTCAACTTAACTTGGGTGATTTTCATATTCTGTGAGATCCTGTAAGTTTTATAGGAGAAGATGGGCTTACCTGTGGGTACTAGGCTATCATATAGATGTCAAGAGCTGAACTTTTCTCCTTCTCCAAAATTACACATTTCATTTTTCTAAAACTATTATCAAAGTCCCTGTTAAATCACTCATTACATCATGTTTAAGCTAGTCAGTGTCTGGCTTATTATATATGCAGTAAAGATTTGACACTTGAATGAAAAGGTAAATTGTTAAAACCATTGATCAGAGACTTCCAAAATACAGCACCTCCCTTCTATTCACTATAAACCTTTAACCATAGGACTTTGGGAAGATAAAAATCTCTTTATACTGTAAATGTTAGTGAACTATGGCATTTGGGCTTGGGAAGAAATAAGATTAAAAAGGTAAATAAATGGGATCTCATCCTCCTGAAAGGCTTTTGCACAGCAAGAGAAACCACCAACAGTGTGAAGAGACTACCCACAACCTGGGTGAAAATGTTTGCCAGCTGTCCCTCAGATAAAGGATTAATATCAAAAATATATAAAGAACTTAAAAAAAAATCAGTTCTCCAAGACTTAAAGACCCAATCCAAAAATGGGCATCTGAGATGAACACACACTTCTCAGGTGAAGAAGTTCAAACAGCAAATAAATACGTGAAAAAATGTTCAGCAGCACTGGCCATTTGAGAGATGCAAATGAAAGTAACACTGAGATTCCACCTCACCCCAGAAAGAATGGCTAGTATTAAGAAGTCAACCAATAACAAATGCTGTAGGGGCTGTGGGCAAAAAGGAACCCCTCTCCACTGTTGGTGGGAAGGCAGGCTGGTGCAACCACTGTGGAAGTCAGTGTGGAGATTCCTCAAAAACCTAGGATTGGAGGTCCCATTTGACCCCTTCTGGGTATCTTCCCAAAAGAATTAAAAACATCCTACCACAGCAATATATGTGCACCTATGTTCATAGCTGCCCAGTTCATAATAACTAGATCTTGGAAACAACCTAAATGCCCCTCGACTGAGGAATGGATAAAAAAGATGTGGTGTTTCTATATAATGGGATGCTACTCAGCTATAAAGAATGATAAACTAGACATTTTCACTCTTAAATGGATGAGTACTGAAAATATACTTCTCAGTGAACTAAGTAAGTCACACATATGTAACCATTGCATTGTTGCACTTATGTGATGAACTGAAACAAAATCTATGTATACAAAAAATTAGTTAAGACAGTTAAAGAAAAAGAATTTTGAGTGAAAAGTAGTTTTCTTGGGGTCATCTTCAAATTTCATTTTTAATGCGAAATGTTTATTTGAAAACAATGGAGCAATCATAACAAAAAAGATAGTCCTATAGCTGGTTTCTCTTCATTCATTGAGGCAAAAGTTTTGTGCTAGTAACTTTTTGGATGATGTTTCACATCTGTATTTTTTATCCTAAATAACTTCTGTGAATATTATAATATGCAATGTGCTGATGATTGTTACTCTCTCATTTGCTGGTTGTGAAATTGTTTTGCTTTGGTTTCTTCCTTTCCTTTTGTTTAAAATAAAATAAATAAAAGGGTAAATAAAGATGAGCTTAATATTTATCAATTTCAATTTTTCCAAACACTTAAGTCATTTTTGATCATATTAGATGAGAAAGGGAATAAATATCAGTAAAATAGCCACCTATTAATAGTCTCTTGCCCATGGGGAATTAAGCGAAAATACAGTGAAGAAAAATACCTAATGTTCGCATGTGCAGCCATGATCTACGTTACCTACTGTATCTTCCCATTTAGAACACTGTTTCCTAATGACTATTACATAGTAGTCTTGAACCATTTAAGACAATCAATCACAGACATTCAAAATTCTCTGAGTCGGGTCCATCCTCAAGTTCTACTATCAGTTTAACTATTTTCATTTGTCATACCCATTTTTAAACATGGATTGAGAGATAAAATCCCCTTCTTGCAACTTTTTAAATTTTTAAATTCATAATTCTAATGGTGACACTTTAAAAGAGAAGGGTGGAGTTACTACTTTGAGCTCTGTCATCAAAGGCTTCAAGTATGAACTTCAAGGAGAGGGCTTATGCCCACATAAGAGTGCCAAGTTCTTATCTGAAGCAAGTTAGTCTTTTCAAACAGCATTCACATTTCTCTGTGAATAGTCTCTAGCTGGTGCTAATGGTGAGATACATTCCACTATGCTTTTCTAGGGGAGACCAGAGACCACCCCACCTCAACAGCGAAAGAGACGTAAGGAAAGTCTTACTGTGAGGTTTCAGCCAGGGACGTGATCTGTTCTGACATTCAACTTCCTGGCCTATTCACCCTGCATAGATGTTAGCTTGGAAACATGACTTTCATTAGAGAGACAACATGTTAAATGGAAAGCTCCCAGGAAGGAAAGGACAGGGCACCCAAAGATAAACGAATACAAACCCCTGGCAAGTGCAAACTCTGGTAGAAAGGAAATGAGAGAGGATGGGAAGGTGTATTTCATGGACCCAAAAAGATCACAGAAAATTATTCTGGAAATATTATCAAGAAGATAAAGATGAAGTCCAAGAGATGAGAAGTAGATTTTTAAAGACAATAGAAGGAAAGATGAGAAGAAATTTAATTTTTTAAATGAGAAAATAAAACTGGAATGTATTAAGCCCAAATCCTTACCGATAGATTATAATGAAATGGTATTAATATAATTTCTTTTATGAAATCCTTATAAAAATCCTCATTTCAAGAAAACTTACCAGTTTCAATACCCGGATTTCTCTGCAAAATTTTCTGTTAATCAAATCATGCTGGTATTTGATTCCAAGGTCACTATAGTTTCAGATTTAGCCACAAACTTTTCTTTTCTGTAATATATTCTGGAAGTCTATGTAAAAGAAATAGAAATTAAATGAATGACACATGTATAAAATATTTCATAAAATTACGAAAAATTAGGAAATGCTAAAATCTTAACTACAGAGGAATGCTTAGATAATCAAGCATAGATTGTTATTAAAGAAAACATAAGTTGTGTTTATAAAGGGCTTTTAATGGTATGGTCAAATGTTTAGGTTAAGTGAAAAAAGTAGGGTACACTAGTGTGAAACATGGAGAAATCCAGCTGGAAGTGTGGGTAATGAATGTGGAGGGAGGAAGAGAGAGAAGAGGAAGAGGGAAAGAGAGGGAGGAGGATGGGGAATTAAGATTTAAATGCTTACGATCTCTCTGGGTAGAAAGTTATAGAACATTTCTACATTCTCTTTATATACATTTATGTTTGTATGTGTAAATATACATCTGCCTTGAACATGTTACTCTTCTAGTCAGAAAATATTTGTAAGCATTCTTTTGTGGATCCATTTGCATGTTCTGTTATTAGTGCAAAGTCTGTGATTTTGATCTACTTTCTCATGTTACTTAAAGGAGTACAAGTCACTTATGCAGGTTCAAATACATTTTACCTAGTTGGTGATGGTAAAACTGTCATTGTTTACTCTTGGTGTTTTAACAAGACTTCAGTGCTTATGTTACTTTTATGATATCAAAAATCTATGTTTTTAAAATGCTGTGTGACATCAGCCCAAGTAAAAGAGATCATAAAATTTAATTGCTGGCAAAGAAAGACCTTAGAGTCCTTCCAGTTCAGTCCTCTCATTTTGCAGACTTAGGGCGGGGAGCGCGAAGCAGCTTGCCTGAGGTTAGGTGTCTCTTTCCCAGAGCTGAGACAGCGCTGGTTTCTTGGCTCCAGACATGACACTCTACCGCTCCTATCTCCAAACTGTCCTATGTTTGATTATATTTGAACCATTTTCCATAAAATTCTGATGACCAACAAGTAGGTAAAACTTGTTTTCAGTTCCATTCCCTCATACTAACCCTTGGCCACCTCACTGTGATTTTCTTTTACTGTGACCTCTCACTAATCAACCTGTCTTCCTGTCTTAATATGTATCATATTTTCCTTCTTGTGCAGTAACTTTGGGTAGGAAATAGACTAGTTGTTGGTAGTGTATTAGCCTTGTAAGGTGTTAATTCCCAGATACTGCCTTAATACAATTAGATTGTCATTTAAGATTGTCACTGCTGGCAAAACTTCATATAAGGATAAAAAGTCCAAAAAATTTTTTTTGAGAAATCAGGAAATAATTTTCCTGATTCTTGCATTCCAAGTCATTTCATGTTTACAAGGCTAACCTTATTTTTGAAGCAAACACTACATAATATGCCTAATGTATGAAAGCCAACAAACGAAGAAGTCCCTGCATAGGCACTGAAGGTGGGGGCGGACCCTCTCATGTCCCAAGGTAAACTAAAATAAATACGTTTCATTCTTTTTGCAACAGTTATTGAGTCCTGCTGTCTGGAACTGCCAGCAAGATACGGGCGTGAGAAAAATGAAAAAGCCCTAACTAATCATCTTTTTGGGACTATGGCAATAGTTCAGAATTTTTTTCAAATAAATTTTGCCAAAATAAATGAAATCTGAGAGAGGTTTCAGTGAACAGTTCCAGGATGGCGTATTTAGAATTCCGTCCTCTCTCTTTGTCATTGGAGCCTGGAATCTAATTTGTGGTCATTAAGTGGAACATGGATGTATAGCAGTTATCTTCTCGGTGACAGATCATTTGCGATTGTAAAAATAATACTTAAGCTCTATTTTTCCTTGGTGCTTATTATTACAGGCTCTGGGATAATGATTGCTGTCAAAAACAGTACCTTTCACATGTATCGGAAATTGGACCTACTTGCTCTGAACTCGTATATCACTCAGTGATTTTTCTCCTATGGATCCATGTTCTGTACTCTTTATTTTCATTGCTGGTCTCTCTACCCTGCTGTTTTCTTGTTTGGTGTATGGAGGTAGGGAAGCACGCATGGGCTTTTACAAATGGCAGAATGGAGACAAAAATAAGATGAAAAGTTCTGGGTTGGAAGATATATGAGATGTGTCCAGAAAAAAAAAAAGGCAGTAGAAATATTCTTGAATAATAAGTCACATAAATTATAAATGACTTTTCTGCTTTTTTTATTTTTCTTGTATTTAGTATCAGTGTAGGAATCAAGTTTTCTGCTTGTTTCAAAAGAAATTATAGCTACATACGCCCTGCAGGGCCCTACATCAGACCTAGAACAGAGTTCACAAGAAGTGGATATAACTAATCCCATTGTTCTTAAACCACATGAGCTCATGAAATGAGCATACACTACCAAGGCTTTAAAATAAAGAGACCTGCTTACTAATGGCTGGTAGACAATGGAGGAAACGGGTCCTAAACACTGCCCTCTTTATTCCAGTCCTCTGGGCTGATGTGAATTACTCTGAAGATCTGAGGTGCCTTCCTTCTACTTAGATCTAGAGCAACCCGAACATGCTAGAACCTTCCTGTCGCCGCTCCCAGGTCTCAACCTAACTCTCTTGAACTTTAGGGAGCCAAGTTCTCAAGTCAGTTCACAAGTGTCCTCTGAACAAACAAACTGGAAGCGACCACACCAGCTTGGCCTAGGTTCTTCTGGTGCGTCTTCTCTTTTGATTGTTGGAAGAATACTCTCATGACATCCTGCCTGGTGTCACCCTCGAGGGAGTCAAGGACACATCTATTATAATAGAGCAAACAAAACACCACTATGCTTGCTGTACAATGACTAGTTTTTGGTAAGTGCAGGCTAAGTTTCATGTTCCTGAAATAGTACGCCCACTATATAAACATACTTGGCATGGGTTCTCTTTTCCTTATTTTCAAGACAATACAATCGCAGCAGTGTTGTTTTCAATTCTCTCTCTATAAAGAGGTCACGACAGATACAGCTTTATCCTCCTCATATTGACATAGCTTCCTGTTTATTTCCTTGGTGCCAGTCTTTAGTATGATATCATTTTATCATAGAGAAGAATGACCACTTGTTCACAGTGCACGAAAAATAGCAGGGGTGGTCAGGAAGGAAGAGCCAAGATGAAAATTATGTTCCAGTCTGTAGTCTTCAGTTTAAAAAATAACAGGTAACAAGTTGGGCTTTTTATTTTTCCGATCAAAGATAAAATAATTTAAGGTCACTTTTCTAATTTATTTGTGATCTGGCCGCCAGTAGTGAAGAGCTATAGCTCAGATTCAGTGTACAATTAAATGTTTATTTCTGCCAAAAAAAATATAAATAGACATATCCATCAGAGAAAGATGTGGTGTTGTATTCCAGTTACACTCTTCATCACTGGAAGAGAAGAATTATATGCTGAAGAAAGTGCTGTATGAGGATTGAAGAAAATGAAGAGGGTATTATAGCAGCATTGCGAATATGGGTAACCATAGAGCAGATTGCTTCCCTAGAGTTGCTGGTATATGATGTGATTTACTACCATGGAGTGTTGGGCAGCAAGAATTAAAATGTTTGCATTTTTATTGTGCCATTAAATGTCCAGGCCCTGTAATATACTGAAAGTAAAAGCACACAACTGCATGGAGAGAAGTCACATTATAGTGAGTGTATTATCCTTCAGCCGCAAATGAGTCATGCCCAAGTGACCACTTTGCTTACTTTCATGTTTTAAGTTTATGACCAATTCAACTTTCTGAGTTTTGTCCACAATAGCTTTGTGATAATAGACAGTAACTTACAGTGGCATGAGCGCATGCTCATACTATTTATTGCCAGTGATTTGGTAACAGCCAGCTTGCATTTGAACCCTGAAATTGGATACTTAACCTACTGATTAAATGTTGACCATTTAAGTGCAAAAATAAATGCTTCTTAAAGTGTTTACATCACTAGATTTTTATTTCCTCACAGTTACTTTAGAGACTTTGGAATATTCTCAACATTGGTTAAGAGACTTAAAATAAAGAGTATGCAAATATTGGTAAATTATGACTTGCGTATTAAATATTTATTAATCATTTAATTTATAGTTGATGATATTAAAAAGCAACATTTTCATGCATTCTCAGTATGGCATGGTTACTTTATTCAAATTATCTTTTAAGAAGAAATGTGCTACTACCTCTACATTGAAGCTAAAATAGAATTTCACTATGCTGGTATTAACTTGGAGTGAACGAAACTCTCTGTGGGGTTCTGTGCATTCATACTTTGGACATTGAGACAGAAAAGAAGGAAGGACAGGAAGGAGGAATGAAAAGGGATAAAGGAAAAGAATGGAAACCCAGTGACCAGATAGTGCAACCTGCATCCCTTCAGTGTTTATTTGTCTTGTATTTGAACATTCACTTTTATTCCAGAGCTTTAGATAGCTTAGTAATCTTCATGCTAAGAGGTAGTTTCATGCTAATTGTTATGGATTTTACAGCTTGCCAGTGATCAGTACAAACAGGGGCATTCTATATGCTGGGCAATGAACTTGCGTAAATTAAGGTTCACATGATGTGGAGGGGCCTGGGGGCCTGAAGACGGTCACTGGTGCTTCAGGAGAGCTAGTCCCTGTCTGCCACCCTGTCATGGGAAGATGAACGATGCTCTGATTGGAGATTGTAGCCACGCTGATGGTATAATCATTGCGGAATCTGTTTCATCCTTCTGGGAAGTCAATCACGGAAAGCTGAGGACAAATTGAAGTTGCTTCCTTGCATTCTCTACCCATATGTAAGTTTCTGATGTTAAATTCATCATCTTAGTCCAACATGAATTTCCACTTTTTCCTTTGATTAACATTTCAGTGGTCCAGGCTATGAGTCGGAGTAACATTGCTGCCAGCAGAAAAGCCATGTGGAAATCTCACTCCTCTGGTGACAGTCTAGACAGAGAGCAGCTGAGTGCTTCCTATTCTGTTGGGGCAGCATTATCTCATAATAACTATTTTCCCAACAGTGCTCCATCACAATTGGGCCATAAAATCTGTTTTTTTTTGTGTGTCTCAGGAAAGAAGACAGAGTAAGCATTTTGGAATATTATGAAACAGACTCAATTGAGCAATTTACTTTGCATTATCCTCATCCTCTAAATTTCTCATCAACCAATGACAGTTCTTATTTGCCATAGTCCAGAGAGCTTTATAAATTTATATACACATTTGCATAAATTGGGATTTAAAAGTTACAGAAAATGTAATAACCACCAAAGAACTATTAAAATGTTAACTTCTGTAAATATCAGTTCTTACAACATTTAAGGTGTTTTATTCTACAGTATTTTGCATATATTTTGGGAATATTTAGCCAGGAAAAGGTATGTTAGACAGATTAGAGTGGAACCATTCTATAGTTGTCTGAACAAATGTTTTAAAAGATATCATAATTAAAGTGTGGTAGTAACTTCTTTGTACTCTTTCTAATATGACAATAATTAATAATACAACAATCAGTTTTAAGTGAGCTAAATCAAGCAAATGCTGCATCTCTGTATCTATCTTAGAAGGCAGCGAAGTTCATGCATCATCTCAATGTGTATAAAAATCACTCGTTGAGATGTCATATTGTAGCGAGTCCCAGGGAATGTGGAGATCAGGAAGACTGCATGTTCTAGGAGCTGATGGTTCAGGGCAGGGTGATCGGTACAGTATTATTATGTTTATAAGAGGTAAAACAATGGCACAGAAAAGCACAGAGAATAAGCCCATAACATAGTGCGGGCTGAGAGTTTAATTTGTTGGAAGATGCAACCTGGAAGTCTAAGTGATGGGCAAGAGTTGCCCTGAAATGAGGACAATTATGCAGAAAAGTGAATGAGAGCTGGGCAAAAGTGAAAGAAGATATGTGACTTTTTAATGTCGGGTTTAGTCATATGTAATTTGCAAATGGTAAAATTCATTCACTTTAGGTGTGAAGTTATTTCCATTTAGACAAATGCGTCCAGTCATGTAATTAAAAATAAATGGTGAGACTTTGCCATGGCCCCCACATTTCCCTCCTGTCCCTTTGTAGTCAGTGCTGTAGCCCCGCCACAGTCGCTGGTGACCACTCATTGGTCTTCTGTTCCCTATAAATTTCCCTTTTTCTGAGTACCGTTTTCATGGAATAACATGGACCGTGGTCTTTGGGTCACATAGCATACTGCAGCTGCGAGCCACCTGTACTGTTGCAAGTATCGGTAGTAAATTCCTCTTTATTGTTGCATATATTCTATTACATGGTTGTAGCATTCTTGTTCATGCACTCTCTACTTGATGGGCATTTAGAGTATTTTTGATTTGGGGAGATTACTAATAAATTGGCTATTACTGTTTAGGTACATCTTCTTGTATGGATATATACTGTCCATTTATCTTGGGTGACTACCTAGGAGTGAGACGACTGGATCATATAAGCAATATTTCATGCAGCCTGGAAAAGCAATGTGAAATAGGCAATAGGTTTAGCACTATGGTAGCCAGTTTGGCACAATGGCAGCACTTTGGTACTATTTGGCATTCTTTGGCACTATAGCAAAATTTGGCACTGTGGTAGAACATTGATGTTTGAGAAAAGAGGAAAAGCAATGCATGGGCAAGACTGGATTGTTCTGTGCTTTTTTATGTGATATTAAGAGTCTCTGATTTATTCCTGAGGCACTGGGGGAAGGGGTCCTGTTCCCATTTCATCTGCGACATCAGTGTGAATCCTGCACCGACTGGATTAGACGCTGGAGTACATCCCAGGCTGAAGTTGAAAGAACCATTGAGGATTCTGTCGTTAGTCCAGAATCCTGCAATAGCATCTATTTCTGGCAGTTTCCTATGAGAAAACAAAAATGGGGCACATGCTCAAGATTTCCATTGTCACAGCTAAAGGATAATGTGCAGCTAGGGAAATATACTTGCCATGAGCACTTCTAGAGGAATTAAGTAGCACACTCCCTGGAATCAAGTGTGAGCCACGTAGCTTTCCCTGGGAAGAAGAGCCGTCACAGCTATGTGAGAACAAGCAGGTGCTTTCTTAAGGCTGCCAAGCCCTGGCACAGAGACCCAACAGTGTGTTGAATCCCAGAAACAACTCTATGCAGTGAGAGTCATTGTCCTGTATGTTTGTTGTAATGGAAAGAGGAGAGGTTTTACAGTCATTTGACCAGGTGCAGAACAAAACTACTACTTATTACTATGATAACCTGTTTTTTTACTATGAAAATCATGTTACTATGACAATCCATGATAAATTGCTTAAATTCTGAACTGAAATTCTGTATGTGCCAAGTGGATATCACAGTGTCTGTCTCCTATGGGTTTTAGAAGACTGAATGAAACAAATTATAAAATATTCCTGAAGCATTGCTGGTAGTCACTGAAATATTTTTTACAATGAAATGTTAATTGATAAATTGAAAGTTAAATGTGGGTAATTAAAAGTCGAAGACAAAATTAATCTGTCAAATGAATTGCAGTATGATTTTACTTACCTAACCAGTTTACCTTTGGTACCAATCTTAGACTCTTTTTAAGCCTGCCTCATCCCTAGCTATATATTTGTGTTCCCATGTCCATATTCCACCTATATAAATTTATCTGTGCTCCAGATGCAACTCAAATTCTGTTCTTTCCATGAAGCGTTCTTCAGGGCACTCAACAATGTTCTGACTTCTGGTGGTATTGTTGCCCATGTGTTATGGTGTGGGTAAAAAAAAAAAAATTGCCCCTCAAAAGTTATACATTCAGAGGTGGAACGTATTTGGAAGGGGCAGTTCACAGAGGGCATGAGCCAAGACAAAACAAAACAAAACAAAAGTCCTTTGTGTTACACCTGCCCTCTCTTAAGCTTCACGTGTCAGATATTGTGTCCCAGTGACAGGAAGTGACAGTACAGAAGTGAGCTCCTTGCTGTGACTGAACCTGTCTGTGTGCTGCAGACGCCTTTAGAACCTGTTTGTGGCAAGAGTTTGGAAAGGTCGGGAGATGTGGGTTACAGAAGCCGTAACACATTATGAGCAGAGGCTGATGGGTGCTTCTGGCTAAATCTCAGAAGACCAGAATGCTGCTAGGAATGCAGATAGTAAAAGGCAGGGCAAGGAGGCTTAGTTTGGGAGCAAGGACTCCACTGACAGCTGGTTTGGGTTGGTCATTGGGTTATACATTTGCAGAACATCTGTTTACATTTTGTTCATATCCTGAGATTTTTTCAGGAGTCTGAGATTCATGGTGATAGACTAATTAATCAGGTGGAGGAAATTTTAAAGCATTTAAGATACAGCCTGAGGTGTGGGTACTGCTGGTTGCTTTTGGCCCATAGTGAGAATCAAAAGCAAAAAGCACATGTGAAAAGTCTGCAGTTTCATCAGAAAACAATAAAATATAGACTGGGAGCAAAGGACAGTGAGGTTGCTGAAAAGGTGAGCAAAAAAAAAAGAAGCCAGGTGCTTTGCGTCAGGAAAACAGTAAAGACAGCTGGAGGGAATCTCGGGAATCAGCAAGACCATACCCTTTCCACGCTCAGTGGTGCAAAACTGTAAAACATGCATTTGAGAAGAGAGTCCCTAGGATGTGTTCTCCAGAAAGGCTACCAGGGCACTGGTTCCTAGGGTCTTTTTACAGTACACAGCCATCGGGGCACTGAAGTCACTGCAGTCGTGGTTCGTTGGGGCCTGGCAGCAGATCTTTTTGTCATTCACATGCTGTTGGGTTTTATAGTCAAGCAAAATGCAAGGGTTAATGTGGTCATGGAGGCTTCAACCCAGAATTCAGGCCAAGGAAGGAGTCCTTGGGAAGTTGCTATGTGAAACTCTGAGAGTGAAGGTGAAAGGGCAGTGGTGACCTCAGGAGGTTGGAGATGCCAGGAATGTGAAACATCTGCTGAGAAAACCACAGGAAACAAGACAAGCTATCCCGAGAGAGGTGCGTGAGGGGTGTCGGGCAGTGTCCAGGCATGGGGCTGTGCAGCACTTGGGCTCTCACCGGTCACCACAGTCTCTCCTGGCTACTGAACATGATGCTACATGAATTAATGTTTGACCTGATGGTTTTTGGTTTTGCTTTGATCCCACTCCTTTTTATCTTAGAGGGAGCTTTCACCATGGGCCTTCATATGCTCGAAGTATTTAAGCATACTTCATGTTTTACTTTCACAGGGACTCACAGCTAAGAGTTAGCCTTGAGTCTCAAAGGAGACTTTGGTCATAAACTTTCCAGAAGTGCTGGAACGGTTTAAATGTTGTCAACTGTTATGGATGGACTGAATGGATTTTGCATTAAAATGGACATAAAGAGAAAATACGTAGGGAACTTGGATATGTAATCCAACTCAGGGTTTTTCCTCTAACTGCCTTGATTATTAATAAATTTTGAGAAGTTGTATTATCTGTCCCCAATGTAACCTAACAGAGGATATTTTATAGCCTTGTTTTATTTTACTAGTTAAGATTTTTCATTTAATATAATCTATATGTTTATATGACTGCTTGTCATATCTGTGATTAAGTTTGAATATAGGCATGAAACAAAATACATAGATTAGTTTATCATCTACCAAAGAATAGTGTCATAAAACTTGCTGTAGAGAAACTTTAAACGTGTCGCCAAGTTAGTTTTTCTGTCCTGCTGTTACCATGGAACGTAGCACAGTGCTACTGTCCAGCCCGAACACTGTCTCTTTATCTAAGAGACAGTCCTAGGAAGGGGCGGACCACTATTTGTATAATTGCCTCCCTGAGAGTTGAAAATGGGCCACCAAACCTATGTAGTTAGACTTTTGTTTTCCTTTCTTGTCAAACCACATTAGGCACAGATTCCTTGAGGGGCAAATGAAAGAGGACGTGACGTGCCTACAGTCATTTGATGCAGCCAATTAATGACTCAGTGTGAGAAGCAGGAGTCGCTCACCGAAGCTGGTTCTGGGCTGTCCTATGGGAAACCACCTAGGGGTAGAACAGTTTTAGATATATGTTGTTATATTTCTATTTTGTGCTCTCTGTGTATATGCATGTGCTTAGCTTAGGAGGCACCATTTATGAAAATATATTTTAAATAATATAAATATATTAATTTCAGGAAATTTGATATCATTGTGGTGCTATCTTTCTCTCATTTGGAACAAGTATTGAACTGCAGAAAAAACATGGTATCTTTCAATGAACTTGGTTGATTTTGTAAAAATTTTAGGATATTTTTCACCTATTATGTGATATTTGTTTTTTCTGATTAGTTTTTTTCTTTATTATTTATCAGATTCTTCATTTCTTTCAACACTCCTTGCCTTGCAGTGAGGGGATATTCAAAGACGGTTTATGTGAAGAGGTTTGAGTACTGTGGTGACAGCTGTAGTGTTTCTCCATGTTTATCACTTGACATTTTCAGTGTGACCTTCTTCATCATATGATTCATTGTAATAAATTATGTTTCACTCAAGAAACTAACAATTATAAACCTTTCTGTCACCACCTCAAGCTGATTTTGATTAAACAAAAGAATCAACAATGGCAGTGCCAGACAGAGAGTTCTGTACCTCCTACCATGTACCTCCCTGTCACGGTGTCCTGATGTACAGCTGTCCCATCGGAGACTGTGAGTACTAAAAGAAATAACAGTGTAGGGTTTGGCAGGCGAATGGTGTTTCATAGGTGTCAGCCCTCCGTGTGCGTAGGTGTAGGGCACTGATTAGCACTCTACATTACTTACAAAAGATAAGGCATAGAAATGATTTCCTAATTTAAAAATAATAGTTAAGTGCACTTTACTCCATGGGAAGTTAAAGAGAGCTATTTTTTATTAAAATCAGCCATTTTGTGGAACCATATTATGGCTATCTACATTTTTAGACAAGTAAGCACAATGAGGAAAATATTCCCTTTGGTTCAATTCACACCTCCCCTCAGGAAAAAAAAATATTTCCCACACACCAAAAATTACTGAATTCATATAGAGGTGGGTCATATAGCTAAAAGAGCAGACAAGAAAAACATTGGTTTTTATTAGAATGTGATAGCTAGGAGAACACTTAATTTGAATGCATAAAAAGACCAACAACCTTTTGTGATTTTGTTTTTTGGGGGGTTCACACTAAACCTCCACAACCTCCTCCTTGTTGGGCTACTATGCATGCTGATCAAATCTCAGTTTCTGAGATGTGCATTTTTGGAAAAGGAGTAACTGTGACATTAAGTTGAGTGACATCCAAATCTAATGTTTACCTTTATCATCTCCTTCAGCTCTAACATGATCACTCATTCTGCATGTGTTTCCTGGGCTGTGACAAGGCGCCTGAAGCTCTTCTACTCCCTCCCGTGCTGTCCCCAACCCTCTCCACTCACTGTGGACCTGATGGGCTGCAGCTCCTCATCCCCTTCCAACCACTCAGCGCTCAGAGCTGTGCAGCTGAGGTTCGCTTCTCATGAGACTCTGAGAAGGAACGAAATGTTACACCCTACGCTGTCGTGGGCACTGTTGGCTTGGTCTCCTCAGTGAGACAAGACATTTCAGGTACTTTTCTGAGAGGGTGATTATTCACATGCACAATTTCTGACTTGGTGAAATTTTGAATGGTTCATTAAGGTGAAAAGGCCTCTCAATCAGCTTGCTGCAGTTTGTTTTGGGGTTGCGAGGACTCCAAGATTCCACTCTGGGCTTAGCTCTCTGTGTGTTCCAGCAGTGGGCAGCTTTGACCCTTCTTTGTCTTGCCAGGAAAAGTGTTCTGCAAAGGCTCCGCAGCTGATTTACAACACTGGCCATGCGTGAAGTGTGGAGGATGCTAATGTTCGTGTGTGTGTGTGTGTGTGTGTGTGTGTGACATGAGAGATCATTTTGCATGTTTGAGGCATTAGAAATCTGAGTAATGGTAAATGACAGCAACCTTAAACAAAATGAAATTTTAAAATGAAACTTTGCCCTTTCCTTCTGGCCACTGCGCAGTGTTTCCGCACCACGTCTGTCAGAGCACTGTCCTGCCCCTGTGGACTGAGCCTGGCCGTGCGGCAGCGGGGACCTCTGTCGGACGAGCCGGGGCCTGTGTGACCGAGGCCCCAGCTCATGACAAAGATGTGCTCACTTCCCTTTTCCCTCCACCCTCCACATTAAGAGGACCCAAATGTGGGCTCCACACGGGTCCTGTGAATGCACTTGTGGAGATTTTGGGTCATCTCCAGCGGAAGGACAGCACTGGGCTCGCTTCTTTGCCATCACTGTGCGAAGTCACAGAGGAGCAGACTGGGCACCGGGAGA